>VXBP01000129.1:57642-76689 GCA_013400115.1 Rhinopomastus cyanomelas | reverse complement strand
AGGCCACTCTGCCTCAGTTTGGCTGCAAGGATGCTGTGGGAGACTGTGTCAAATGACTTACTTAAGTCAAGATAGATGACATCCACGGCTCTGCCATCATCCATCCACCTGGTTATGCCCTCATCAAAGGGCACGCGGCTCCTATGTGACAGATATCTTTGTCCTTTTGGATAAAAACTGTAATCTGGCAATTGCAGTGTTTTGGAGCTGGGTGAGAAGCAGTACGGCTTATCTTGGGATGCTTCTGACTTCTTGGAGGAAAAATTGCTTGAAATCTACTGAGACAGGACCTGCAAGAGAAGTTTATGTTGTCATTTCCCCAAACGCGAATCCTCGCTTTACAGCCTTAGTAGTTTGAGGTTTTTTCCTCTTGCTGTAGTTCCTATTAAAACTGAACAAAACAAAAATCCCAAGGTCCTACCACTTAAAGCTCTACACGAAGCCTTCTAGCGTGCAGACCCTGCTGACTACACAAAGAGTGAGTGGCTCTCAAGACTGTGCAGACATGCGTCACCACAGAGTTCAGAAGAAGAAACGATGTTGATGCCCTAAAATACATTCCAGTATGAGTGTGTTTTAGGGTTTGTGTTTCCTTTCCTTCAGACTCTTCCCCTGTGAACAGCAATTGTATTAATAATTAGCACCTACTTATGCGTGTTATGCGGCAGTTAAAGACAGGAACACGGAAACAGTGTTCAGAGAATTAACTGGGTAGAAACATCCTTCAACAGGATCACGTTGCTCATTGGAATGGAGACGTAACCCCATCCATGCAAAAAGCAGCCAAGGATTTCGATGGAGTACAACTTCCTGGCTTCTCTTGGTGCTGTAGCTGAAAGGTGATGCCACCAGCACTGCAATGCACTTTTGCCACACAGAGAGCTGGAGGTGGACGCTTGTTTTTAGCATGAATGAGAGAATGACCAGCTTTGCTCCCTACAGCCCTTGAGCCTTTAGGGTCAGGAGATGGTTGTTCTGAGCCTCGTGGGCAATACACACAACTCATACCCCTGCTCTGTGCTCCAGTATCCCTTCTTGAACGCCGAGCTACTTCTTTCCTTTCTGCTTTGCTGACAGCTCTCTTACTTGCCAAGATGAATGGGCAGGTTTGTGGCTTGCGTTGTTCTGAATCAGCAGGCATGACCAGAGTTAGAGCTTTCTAGCTGTGCGGCAGTGCAGGAGTTAATGTGTATGTACTCAAATCTGTCTGCCAGGCCTTGGGATCTGGCTGTACGGCCATGGGCTAGGTAGCTCCATTTGTGGATGTGGGCTTGCTAATTGGTATCCATACAGACGTTGACCCAGTGGCTGAACGTGGGTCGGGAAGATACCATCTGGTCATATGGGCGGGGGGCAAATGGAGCGTCCTGGCTGAGGTCATGATTCTGCAGAGGGAATAGGGGCAGGCATAAGTGTCCTGGTTTACATTATTTTGTGCCAGCTTGGATTTCTCCGTGTCCTTAGAACAGAAAACCAGGGACAATGTTATTGAAATAAAGAAAGAAAGAAAATATGTTTTATTAACGGAGAGTAAGGAAAGGTTTAAAAGACAGCTGGATGAAAAGAATGTAAACAGCCACTCGTCCAGCAGCTTCAGACCTTTCCCCCACTCCTGACCTCAAACCAGTAACTTGAAAATGCCATGAAGATACTGATGTTCTAAGAGAGATCTAGAGAACAAAGGGAAGAGAGAAAATTAGTTGTCTTTCACCAGGTCTGTGTGGCAGAAAAAGCCATTTTTCTGCAGCAAGCCACTCCCACAGCAATCCAGAAACACAAGAAAGAATGTTTTCCACATGCCAAGAATTCTTCAGGGTAAATATAGGGTTATGGGACAGGATATCCAGCTGTCCCTTGTCACATGGCACGTGAGTTGTGTAATATTGTCGTAATAGCAAAAAGAGCAAGGAGGAGGACCTAGGTAACTATAGACTGGTCAGCTTCACCTCCATCTCAAGAAAAGTGGTGGAACAACTTGTCATTGGTGCTGTCTCCAGGCAAAACAACAACCAGAGGATCATTAGGGACAGTCAGCATGCCTTCACCAAAGGGAAAGTCATGCTTGACCAACCTGATAGCCTTTTATGAGGCCATAACCAGGTGGATGGATGATGGCAGAGCAGTGGATGCGGTCTGTCTTGACTTCAGTAAATATTTGACACAGACTCCCACAACATCCTTGCAGCCAAACTGAGGCAGTGTGGTCTAGATTTTCGGGTAGTGAGGTGGATGGTGAACTGGCTGCAGGATAGAAGCCAGAGAGTGGTGGTCAATGGGACAGAGTCTGGCTGGAGGCCTGTATCTAGTGGAGTGCCCCAGGGATCGGTGCTGGGACTGGTCCTGTTCAATCTATTCATTGATGACTTGGATGAGGGATTGGCATGCACTGTCAGCAAGTTTGCTGATGACACCTAGCTGGGTGGTGTCGCCGACANGAAGTGGAGCACCTCCCTTACGAGGAGAGGCTGAGGGAGCTGGGTCTCTTGAGCTTGGAGAAGAGGAGACTGAGGGGTGACCTCATTAATGTCTATAAATATGTGAAGGATGTGTGTCAGGATGATGGAGCCAGACTCTTCTCAATGTCATCTAGTGATAGGACGAGGGGCAATGGTTGTAAGCTGGACCATAGGAGGTTCCATATAAATGTGAGAAGGAACTTCTTCCCAGTGAGGGTGACAGAGCACTGGAACAGGCTGCCCAGGGTGGTTGTGGAGTCTCCTTCACTGGAGACATTTAAGACCCACCTGGATGTGTTCCTGTGTGACTTGGTCTATGTGATCCTGCTGTGTCAGGGGGATTGGACTGGATGATCTTTCGGGGTCCCTTCTAATCCCTAATGAATCTATCATTCTATGATTAGGGTGCACTGTCAGCAAGTTTGCTGCTGACACAAAGCTGGGAGAAGTGGCCAACAGCCCAGCAGGCTGTGCTGCCATTCAGCGGGACCTCAACAGGCTGGAGAGCTAGATGGGAACAAATTTAATGAACTATAACAAGGGCAAATGTAGAATCTTACATCTGGGCAAGAACAACCCCAGGTACCAGCAAAGGTTGGGGACTGACCTGTTGGAGAGTAGTGTAGGAGAACGGGACCTGGGGGTCCTGGTGGCCAGAAGGATGACCATGAACCAGCAATGTGCTCTTGTGGCCAAGAAGGCCAATGGCATCCTGGGATGGATCAGAAGAGGGGTGATTAGTTGAATGAGAGTTCTCCTCCCTGTCTACTTTGACCTGGTGAGATCACATCTGGAATCTTGTGTCCAGTTCTTGGCCACTCAGTTCCAGAAGGACATGGAACTGCTGGAGAGGGTCCAGCGTAGGGCAACGAAGATGATGAAGGGAGTGGAACACCTCCCTTATGAAGAAAGGCTGAGGTAGCTGGGTCTCTTTAACTTGGAAAAAAAGAGACCAAGGGGTGACCCTATTAATGTTTATAAATATGGAAAGGGCGGGTGTCAGGAGGGTGGATCCAGGCTCCTTTTAGTGTCATCTGATGACAGGACAACAGACAATGGGTGCAAGCTGGAACATAGGAGGTTCCACATCAAGGAACGTCTTCACAGCGAGAGTGACAGGGCACTGGAAGTGGCTGCCCGGGGGATTGTAGACTCTCCTTCTCTGGAGACATTTAAGACCTACCTGGACATGTCCCTCTGTGACTTGATCTAGGTGATCCTACTGTGGCGGGGGGATTGGACTAGATAATCTTTCAAGGTCCCTTCCAATCCCTAGTGTTCTGTGATTGTGTGATTAAAGGGATCTGCCCACGACCATAAAGTTGGCTCTTCCTCCCAGATCAGCTTTCTCAGGATCACACTGAGTGATGATGGCTGCATGTCCAGTTAATTACTCTGCTATTCAGCCATGCTTTCTGAAGAGTCCTTGGGCTGCAGCCAGCACAGTACAGTCAGATAACCTCTACTTAACCACTGGGTATTGGCTTTGACGCGCTACCTACCTCTGGAGACATCAACTTTGCAGTGTGATTGCAGCCTAACTGCGTGGTGCTGTGGCACTGAGCCTCTCCCTGTAATGCTGCGTGTCTCTTCTGAGCCTGCTGATCTTCCTACACTTATTCACTTGCACTCTGCAAGGGATTTTGTTACTCCCATGTTGGCATTTAGCTCTGAATGTTTCCCAGTCCCTACTGCAGACTGCCAAGTGTATTCATACTTGCTCAAGACTCGGATCTCTCCCAGCTTTGCCAGACCCCTGTGGACTTCAAACGATCAGCAGCTGGATCAAAGAAACCTGGGGCTGGGTCTACACACAAAGCAGTTCTTGTGGAAACATGGAGAATGCCCTGGTTTCAGCAGAAGGGTTCAGACTTCACGCCATTTCGTGACAGCCTTCTCAGCAAGTGATTCACCGATCACACCGTATGATCAGGAGTATCTTCCTGTGGATTACCTGAGAAATTCTTCATCAGGGAACTTTGGGTTATTTAAGAAGTTAAGAACTACCCACCCGAGAGCTGAAGTCTCTCCCTAGTGAATGCCGTAAACCATCTGGATTAGCTCTGAAGGAAGTTCTGCTGTACATCAGGGTACAGTCACGAGAAAGCAATCAGATGCACTGCCTGTGCATTTGCTCAGTGTTAATGGAAGGTTGCTGGTTCACGAAGAACTTAAGGGAGACTGCAAAGGGGTATTACCCTCGCCGGCTGCGCCGGTGTGGGAAGGGACTGGGAGCCTGACCTAAGCAGTGAAAATCAGCCACTATGACTCCAGCAACTTGGTCCCACATTGCACCTGGACTGGACTACTGTGAAGAAAGGCTGAGAGTGTTGTGGCTGTACAGCCTGAAAAAGAGGCAGTGGTACTAACTTGCCTAGAGTCAGTGAAAGCAGATTTGGCTGCATGGCCGAAGGATGGTGAAGCACAGTTAAACATCCCTAAGGAATCCTGACCTTTTCTGATCTCAGAGAATTCTATCATAACAGGCTAGAACCGACTCTGAAATTAGGGCACATGGTTCACATCCACACGTGATTGTTCTTGCAAAGGCTCTTTAAGGTCATTGGGATTTGAGGGATTAAAAAGCCTTCAGAAAAACAGATTGGTATCTCATTATTCAGCTTCCTTTTGTACCCACTGATCCTTTTCACCCCCTTACTCCTTTAAATACTGAAGGATCTCTCTTCTTATTGCTTGGCATTTCTTGATCCAGAGGATTTGATCCAGGGGGCAATGCTTAGAGATGCCACCTGGGTAAATGGCTAACATTTGAACTACATGCTAGAGTATTAAGTAGGATTCTCATTGTCAACCAAGTGTTCAAAGCCAGAGCCTTGTAGAAAGATTTGACAGTTTTATTAAAACTTTTGCTAGGATGTTTTGTGAGTTCAAGCAGAACTAGCTGGTGAGACACCCTCAAGTAACTGAAAGCTTCCTGGATGGAGAGAAAGTTGCTGGGGTGTGGAAGAGCGAGTTGGACTAAAGATGTATTTACCTTTTTTCCTACTTTTCAGTAAAAATTCTCCTGCAAATATCAGCCATAAAGTTTCTGGAGCAGGAGGTCCTTCAGCCTTTCCGGTGGGAACTGTTCTACTTTAATTATTTACATAAACAGAGAGAGAACACATTTGAAAGGAAGAGAGAGGCCTAAATCAGAAGCTGCATGCTCGTGGTTTTAGAAGCTCATTTTGAAGTTGTAGGATTTGCAGAAATCTCCAAAGAGAAAAATTATTTGGGGAACTACTTGTTGGGCTGAAGGCATCTTGGAAAATAGGTCTGAGGATTAATGAAGTGATCTTGGCCCATTATTGTTTGATACAGGAAGGAAAGAGTGTCCTAAGAATCTGAGGTGCCTCAGGTCAGGCTTGGAGAATTCATTGTGTCCCAGGTGAGGTTGGCTCCTACACAGCAGGGATTGTGGACCCTGTCACAGTCCGACGCTTTGCAGTCAGAGTCTTAGCGCTGCAGCACTGCAATGCCCAGCCTGGCAGGTAGTAAATTGTTCCCAGTCTTCTGAATTCAGCAGGACTCTCTCAGATCAGCCTAAAAAGATGGTCTCCAAAGAAAATCCCTTGAAGTGTAACAGATGGAGCCTGCGCAGTGGATCTTGCAACCTTTATTGTTTCAGAGGACTGAAGCGGGCATTTAGCAGACCCACTATTGATGTGGGCACCACAGGGATATTACCAAAGGTGCATGCCACACTGGGTGGAAATACCTGGCGAAGCCACACAATCTGAATTTCGTGGGGGGGAACGGGATGATCTTGGTGCAATCAGGCTTGTTTGCATGCGAGTCACAGGGAGTCTGGGTTTCTTTCCCCTTTTCTTTACATTCTTGTTCAAGATCTGGCCTACTGATAGCACTGGGGAGAGTCTTTTTCATTCTGTATCAGTGTCATTGGAGGAAACAGGCACCTTTCTAACAGAAGCACAGTGTAAGACATCTTTGTGATCTGCTTTAGAGCTCTGGGTCACAGAATCACAGAATCGCAGAATCATCATGGCTGGAAAGGACCTCCAGGGTCATCAAGTCCAGCCCTTTCTCCCAGTGCAGTTCCCTGATGGTATGGATGGCTGTCTTGGTTGTCCTTTGTAAGCGAGGTTGGAGCTTTAGTAGAACTATACTAACTATACTGAGAGTGTGGAGCTGTGCTGAAGTGAGAAGAGATGGTAGCCAGTGCATAATCTTTTATTTCTAGCCATTCACCCGTCCTTTTCACAAGGTTTCACAAGGCAAACAAACTTACATCAGAATCCAGCTTTCCCTAGCAAAGTTTTGACTTTCAGTACAGCTCCTCAAAGAATGTAGGTTTACTGAATGAAGGACAAAATGAGGGCAGTTTTTTAGTCATCAGTGAATAATTCAAGCCTAAAGCTTTTCAGGAGCATCCCCAGGCACGCATCTCATCATAACGTTATTAAAAACGAGGAAGCTCTTCTTAGCCTGAAAGCTATTGGACAGAAAGGATTCAACAGCAGAGAAGGGAGCTTCAGGTGGCATTTGAATCACAGCCACAAGCAGCAGAAGCATTTTAGAAATAAATCTTCAGCAGATGCCAAGTAGAGTAATACCTGTGATTTCCTCAGTCAACAACTACTTTTCAGTTGCCTGTGCTGCAGAGGAGGAGATAAGTGTTTTGTTGCTGTAAAAGCCTACTTGCAATTCTCTTAATGACATGGGACACACAATGGAGAGAAAGAAGAGAGGTAAACAAAACAGTCAACAGCAAAAAGACCTGCACAACCCAAGAAACAACCATAGGGCATGAAAGAACTTCAGGGAGGCTGTATTTCCAGCCTTGCTTCCTGGTTCCTCAGCCTGTCCTCACTGAAGCCCATGGAAGGACTTGCTTCACTGCAGCAGCCTTTCAGTGTTAAGCTCTATAGGGAACAGGCTGTGTTTGTTTTCTGGTTTTTAACTGCCATATATGTTTAGAAGAAGTTTATTAATGAAGATGTCCTGCACCCATCAATTGTCCTCATGGATTTAGATGGATGTCATTTTTGCTCTTCTTTCTGCCTGTAATGCTGCACAATTATGACTGCCTGTGGTGGATAAGCTGCTCCTTTGCATTTCAGACGTGGCTATGAGGACCGGCTAAGAGAACGGGTTGTTCAGCCTGGAGAAAAGGAGGTTGAGGGGAGACCTTATGGATCTTTGCAGCTACCAGAAAGGAGGTTGTAGAGAAGCCAAGCTCACTTAATTAACCCTCAGGCCTCTTCTCTAAATCCCTAGCGATAGGATGAGAGGAAATGTCCTGAAGTTGTGCCATAGGAGGTTTAGACTGGACATCAGGAAAAATTTCTTCACTGATAGACCGGTCAGAGATTGAAACTGGCTGCCCAGGGAGGGCATGGAGTTGCCCTCCAGTCATGTCCCTGAAGGAGTTAAAAAAATGTGTGTCTGGTGCTACGGAACATGATTTAATGGGCAGGGTGGAACTGGATTATCAGTTGGAATTGATGATCTTGGAAGCCTCTTCCAACCTTAATGATTCTTGGATTCTCTGTCACAGCAAAATGAGATTTCTAGGTGCATTTTACATAGTAGTTACAATTGATGAAGTGTTTGGGACGTCCTGCTTTAGAAATACAAACTTATTTTTCCATCATTAACCTTTTTAACCTTGCTAACCTGAATGAGTCTTATAGCTCAAACGAAACTATTAGTAGAACAATTCTTACCTGGAATTTGCAGCTGTCCCAGTCCATCCAATTTTCCCTGTCCATCTACATGTGCAGATGAATAAATAGTAGGAGTTTGCAAGTAATTTGAAGCAGAAATCACCCCCCTCATCCCAGGCAAGATTTTAGCACATGATTTAGGGTTGGGATTGTTTAAATGATCTGGTTTTGCCACATGTGGCTCTGCAGTTACTTCATGTTTTCCCTTTAACATGATCCATACAGATAGAAAAACCTGTAATGTGTTACGGGTTGAAAATTACCTACATTTTCAAGTAACTACAGCTGTGCTTTCATGAAGAAAAGGTGCATTGTCACCTTAAGAATTCTTCCAGTGACCTGTCAGGGAGGAGCAGGCAAAAGGTTAGACTACAAGAGAGGGCTGATCGATCAGCCCAACCTCTTTTTCTCTTGGAGAGCTGCCCCACTCCCACTTCCACATGGGTGGGGCAGGGGGTTTAGATATGGCAGCAGCACTGTGTCCCCCAGTCCCCAGCTGCCTGTAGCCCTGGCCTTGGCTTTGGCTGGGTTGGAATGTTGCACTAGTGGTTGTAATGGTGTAGGATGGTGGCAACATCTTGCATCTCACCGCTGCTGTGCCAAACTGAGCTGTGCCGAGACAAGGCGTGCAGCGTGGTGCTGTGCCAACGGAAAGCCCTGACCCTGCCTGTGCCTCGAGGAAACCACTAATGCTGATTCCTCCCTGTATTGAGTGAAATGAAGCCAGACAAGCCTGCAGACCTCAGCCAGTGAGATAACTTTAAAGAGGGAGAGCCCAAAACCCAGAGGAGGAAGGTCCCTGCTGGACATGGCCATATGGCTGCCACCATTCTGTGCTCACCACATGGCTGGCCATGTGGCCGCCGTTACCTTAACTGATTAAACAGCAGAAGGAGAAACTGTTTGTCACTTTGCTTCTGAGAAAATTGGGGATGTTTTGAGTAAGTGGAAGAATTGGACTGAAAGGACCTGTCACTCTTAAAACTTTGGCAGATTACTCAGGAAAAATGGGAAAGCTGAGATGGCGAGGGGTAGTCCTTCCTCTTGTGCCATTAAGGGTGTGCCTGCATGCATGCTCCCAGCCCCAGGGACCCTGGCTTTTCTTCAAAGACTGCTTACATAATTCTTTGCTCATTTTTCTCAGAAATGTGTGGTATAGCATTATGACAGAGGTTTCAGGTTTGTGTGTTTTAACTTGCGCAGGGTCTTTTTCTTCTTTCTGTACATAGTTATAGATTTAATAAATCCCTTTTTTTCCTCTAAGCTGCTCCATTGCCTGCTAAATTCTATCTAAGGCCGCACCTCGAGGCCTGCCTACCTCTCTTTCTGTTTCTGTTTGGTTTCAACCCATGCCACAATGTTAACATATCTCAGGCTCTTTGGGGCTGGCATAACTGTGGGTGTCCAGCACTATCAATCTTATCTGCATTCTGCGAATGTCTTCTCAAACCAAAAGCCATGCATCCTCATCTGTTATAAATCAGCGTAATAACTTAGAGTTAAGACAGTTTGTACTATCTGTGAAATTCTAGTTGAACCATCATGGAGTCTTTGTGTGTGCAGATGCCTGAGAACAGATGCCTCCTTTCCAAAAATGAAGATGGTGATGAAAAACCATGTCCTTTTCAAGAGCCGCCCATTGATAAACGGCAAGCGTCAGGAGCGTAAATGATCCATCTGTGTTGACAGGCTTTAGAGACTAGAACACTTTGCTTAGGAGACGTGTTCAAGGCCAGGTTGGATGGGGCTCTGGGCAACCTGTCTGGTGAGATGGGTCCCTGTACATGGCCGGGGATTGGAACCAGGTGATGTCTGAAGTTCCTTCCAACCTAAACCAATAAATGAGTCTATGCTTCTGTCCTGCCAGCACTGCTAGCCATTAAGAGTAAATTGGATGCTCTTGAGGTCCATTCTTCTATGTATATGGGTTGACCTGGTCACCTTCAGCATGTCTGTAACACTGGAATGCTATTAGACAACATCTGTCCTCAGGCACTGGCCTCAAAACAGCACCTGCTAGGAGAAGGCAGTTCATGCCATCATGATAAGAGGAACATATTGCAGTTGCTCTTTCATTTGGTGGAAGAGTAATTATATTAAATAACAAGCCCAGAGTCAATTATACTTAGTAGTCCCCAAATGCTCATCTGTTATAAGGCCACTTGTTGCCTGCCTTGTGATCCTGCAGCTGCCAACAGTACATGTAAATGTTGCTTACAAAGACCTTCATGCTCAGAGAGGGCATTGCCATACTCCACTGTTGGAACATAACTAATCAGAGATGCCACTGAGAATCCACCTCTGAATGTGGTTCATCAAGACGTCACATTTGCAGCCACTGTGCCTCTCTGCCAGTGGCCTGACCAGTGGAGCCGAAATGGTCCTGCGAGCGCTGAGGTGCTATAAGCCAGCTGTCTCATTTGACCCTGAGCTGTTGACTCCAGGATTCCTACTCTTGGTATCTCTCTGCATCCAGACACATGCACAGACACATTTTTGTCCTTCTGTCACAGGACCACAGAAGTGACCGGCATGTTTCCACTAGCATCACAAGGGGAGCAAGACTGTGGGTATTAGTCCCTCCTTTCAATAGATTCCCTTTTCATCATCCTTGGCTGGCATCAGGGTGATGGTACAAATGCTGCTTCTGCTTTACATGAGAGAAACACCTGTAGTCCTAGGGAGGATCCCAAGGAGTGGCAGTGCCCTGCTTGCTGTAGAAGAGAAAGGAATTGCATGGAAGAATAGGGGCTTTTTAGACAGTTGCTTAACTTAGCTCAGTCAGTCTCATCTGCAGTTTCTGAGCTTACACTTTCCTCTGCAAGACTCAGGCCTTTCCTGGCTCTGCTAAATGCATGATGCATCTGGCTTCAAGGTCCCATGAAGCAGCCCCCTCATCTACTCTGTTGATCTCCACAGGCTATTTATACTGCCCAGAGTAGAAACAGTGATTTTTACACAGTGAGTGTGTAACACATCTGTTTTAAGCAATTACTCTCGGCATGCTGACTCTGCTTCCTGGTGTATTGCAAAGGTTATATGTCCATTCTCTTCCATCACTGTTATTTGCAGCCCACACATCGCGTGCAACAGCTGATCAGGAGTGCAGAGCTAGATGTATGCTCCTCACTGATGCACCCAGACTTGCATCTGTCAGCACTGGGCAAATATACTACCTTTTTAAAAGGGTTTACTATGCATTTGGTTTATGTCAGGTTTGTCCAAGTACTAATTGCATCATGTTACCATGCTTCTCTTTCTACGTATGGTTTTCGGCTGCCTTAGCACAGCCTGTGAGCTTTGCATGAGCAGATGTGCTGGTTTGCATCTAGTTACCCTATTCTAAAATTCTGATGAGCATCACCTATGCTATATTGCCTAGGATTTGTAGGAGCCAACTCATGCAAACAGTGGAAAGATTTTCCTCAGACTCTGAAGACTTTGCTCTTAAAGTGCTCTGGATGTGTGTTAGACCCCTCAGGTGCCTGTAAAAGCCGCTGTCTTCTCTACAACACACCCAGGGGAACACTGCACAGTAACTCAAACAGATATGTGCCCCATGTGCATCCCAGCACAATTTTAGCAAGGCTGCTAAGTGGAAGTGGCAGTGGGTGGTTCAGCAGATGTTCAGGGCTTAACTCTCTGAGCTTCAGTTTGAAGACAAGAACTAAATCGCATGTATGAGAAACATAATGTTGCCTTTGCTCGTTCTGATTTCCACGGATCAGAGCACTACCTGATGCCATTGGGAAGGTTCACTTAAAAAACCTCCTAAGTTATATATGCCTCAAGTTATACTTCTGTGCATGGCCTGAACTGCCTCAGTTGCATCATCCAGCACAGAGCAGAACTTACTGCATTTGAGGGCTTCCTCTTAGGATCTACAGGTAATCAATACTTCACTTTATTTTGAAAGGGGCTCAGCCTGTTAGACTTTCTCAGGTAGTGGGCTAGTGTATGCTCATAGAACCAAAGCTCTCAGAAAATGCAGTATATTGGTAACACTGCCTTCTAGAAGGCAGGAGACCCAGCTTTTTTCACTGGCTGCCAGGTGCTACCCAAAGCCACTCGGTCACGTCCCCTTCTTCACAGAATCACAGAACTATTGACACTAGAAAAGACCTCTCAGATCATCCAGCCCAGCCCATGACCTAACACCACCACATCAGCCAGATCATGGTACTCAGTGCCACAGCCAGTTTGTCCTTAAACTCCTGCAGGGATGGGGACTCCTTCACCACCCAGGACAGTCCATTCCAGCGTCTGATCACCCTTTCCATGAGGAAGGGCTTCCTAACATCCAACCTAACCCTCCCCTAGTACAACTCCAGGCCCTGCCCTCTCAACCTGTCACTGGTTGCCTGGGAGACGAGCCCGACCCCCACTTGACTACAGCCTGGCTTCAGGTAGTTGTAGAGAGTGATAAGGTCCCCCCTGAGTCTCCTCTAGGCTAAACAACCCCAGCTCCCTCAGCTTCTCCTCATCAGACTTTCCTTCACCAGCCTTGTTGCTCCTCTGGACCCGCTCCAGTTCCTCAATCTCTTTCTAGAACTGACCCCAGTACCTGAGGTGCCCAGTACACGGGGACAATTACATCCCTAGTTCTGCTGGCCACACTGTTGCTGACACAAGCCAGGATGCAACTGGTCTTTTGTGCCACCTGGGCACCCTGCTGGCTCCTGTTCAGCCGGTCGGTCATCAACCAGTACTGCCAGGTCCCTCTCTGCTAGGCTGCTCTAGAGCCACTCATCTCCCAGTCTGTACCACTGCTTAGATGGACAAGGGAGAGGAAAATATAACAAGATGCTAGAGGGTCAAGACAAAAACAGTTTGTTAAAGCAAAAGCAAAGGCAAACAGTAAGATTATTATCTACGTTCCAGCAGCAGATGATGTTTAGCCACTGTTCTGGGCAGCGGGGCTCCCATACACGTGGCAGTTTTCTCTGGAGGACAAAATGCTGTCAGTGAATTCCTCCCTCTTCTTTCCTTCCTCTCACTTTCATACCCAGGCTGACATCATATGGTGTGGAATATCACTTTGGCCAGTCTGGGTTAGGAGGCCCAGCCCATGCCTCAGCCTACTGAAGGGGACAACATCAGAAAAGAGAGACCCCCCCAGGTTTGGTGCTGTGAGACCCATGCTCAACAGCGGCCAAAACACTGGGGTGTTATCAACACCCCTCCAGCTCTCACCACAAAACACACCGCTATGAGACAGACTCTGGTAAGAATCAACCCTATCTCAGCTAAATCAAATACTGTGCCTTTTAACCCCATATTTGCCAGGCTGTTCCCCTGCCCACAGTAAAGTTTCAGAGGTAAGTGTGAAGGCTTTGCTGAGCCACAGCACACAGTTCTTAGGGCACTTAAGGGAGAAAAGAGTAAATGGCGAGCAGTCCTTACAACCAGGAGTTTGATATCTAAACTAGTGACTGTTTAGTGCAAAACAACACTGCTTTTTGCGTCCCAAATTAGTTGTTTCATGATGAGTTGAAATCCTGGTGTGGATTTGACAGCTGCCTAGAAATAGCACCCAGACTGTCAGGTCCCATTTCTCCTGCGCATTTGGCTTCAGCTATAGATGTCTGAACTGCTGTTTCCACTTGACTCTGCAGATGCCAACTGGGTCATCCACAGTTCTCAGAGTCTCCAGAACAAGCTGCAGCTTGGGGGGACTCGACTTTCTGTGACAGGTGCCACCCCGTGGAAGCTGCAGCAAACCCAGACTTCACCCGAGTTTCTGCCTGAAATGGAAACTCTGCTCTTTCAAAGGGTGGTCATGAGCTGTGCTTGCCCTGCCAAGTAATGAGTTTCAGTCTGTGACAGGGACTAGCTGCCTCTGTTGGCTAAGAATACTCACACCTTCAAGGACCTGGGAGTGACAGAACGATGAAGTGCCACGCTTAGCACTGATTACTGGACACGGTTCATGGGAGATTTGAAAAGCCCAACATGGGTTGAGGTGTTCCAAGCCCTATTGCCAGTAGTCCAGCCTCTCAGGTGCAGGGTTACCCATCCCCAAAACTATTACGCTTCAGATAAGCTCTAACTAGCTCCTGAGCTTATATTGCAGGGTTATATCTCACATAGACTTAGCTCTTCTGTGACTGTTCCTTTGAAGTTCCTTCTCCAGCGAGCTACACGGCGAAAGCTTTAGCTACTTTCTTGCCCAATGTCAAGTTCAGGCTCTGCTCCAGGCTTGTTAGGTTTCCTGGATGGACAATTTGGTACGGTGATCAGGACTAGCAGTTTCTGACCCATAAGTTTATTATTATTTATTTACCCCCTTTGTAAGAGAAAACCTCACTTGTTCAACAAGAGAGAAAAGAAATACAATCTTAAAAGCCATACAATCTTAAACTCTCAAAAAACCTGAAAAAGAATTCTGCTTGTGGAAACAATGGATGGAACTCACAGGGTTCTGTGAGTTTAGCATTTCAGTTGAGAAGTGTCCTGAAGAGTTACAGTAGGTAGATCTTTCTATGGCTTCACATGCGGTTGGAAAGCACACACTTCATTTTGCTTGTGCTGTTTATTTTAAAATCAGTTGACTTAATCCCACTGCAGTCTGGTAGTTCTTTGATGTTCCATTATCCGCTAAGTATTGCTAGATGCTCCAGCATAAAACACTTCACAGCAAGGAGTGAAAAACACAGAGGCAAGCAGTAGCACTAGTGGTATTCTCTGTTGTTGTCTTTATGCTCCTGTTGAGCAATGGAATAGCAACAAGCCTTCACTGACAAGAACCAAGGACAAGGGAAACCACTTTGATGTCATCATTATCCTTAAGCTCCACAAACTGCTCTTTGCTGATTGATGGCCTGGTGCCCATACCTGTCCATTCTCTTTGGTCTCTTCCTAGCATTGTGAGTGAAGGAGTGCCCATAAACAAAAGGCAAACATCTTAGCATTGCTTCCACGCTGGCAAATGCTATTTCAGTTGCTAGAGGATCTGCTTAGAAAATGTGGTGGGTTCAGTAACATGATTAAAGATAAAGGAAAAGAAAACAAAGCAGTTAGTTCTCGAGATCTCGGATAGAATCTGCCAGACAATGGATAGCTTAGGAAAAATGGAAGAGGGTTTATTAACTCTGTAAGTGTATACAAAAAGAAGAAAAGGTTTAGCAAGTCAGAGCACACAAACTAGGAACTGTGTCACAAATGCCATCATATATTCTGAGAAAAATACAGTGGGAGATCTCTATTGTATTGGTCCTTGGGTTTTGCATTAGAGACCTGGGGAAAGAACGCGTCAGTCAAGCAGAAACGGATACCACCACCCTCTCTATTATTCATGTGTTGCCACTGTTGTCTGCAGGCACCTGTACCCTCAGCTGTCCAGACCGGTGAACTCACAGAGTCATAGAATCATTAGGGATTGGAAGGGACCTTGAAAGATCATCCAGTCCAATCCCCCTGCCACAGCAGGATCACCTAGACCAAGTCACACAGGAACACATCCAGGTGGGTCTTAAACATCTCCAGTGAAGGAGACTCCACAAGCCCTGTTCCAGCCTGTTCCAGTGCTCCATCACCCTCACTGTGAAGTTCCTTCTCATATTGATGTGGAACCTCCTATGTTCCAGCTTACAACCATTGCCCCTCATCCTATCACTAGATGACACTGAGAAGAACACGGCTCCATCTTCCTGACACCCACCCTTCAATTCTTCAGTGCAGCTTTCTCCAGCAAAACACTGATGGAGTAGGCCTGATTCCTCAGCACCTGAACTGCCTCACTCAATGCAGGAGACATGCTGTCAAACAGGACCCAGTCTCTGTCTTCCATGCCCAAGGTTTAAGCATTCTAGAGGCCTCCTGCTTTCTTCAACTAAGCACAAAGGAATTCTCAGATGCCTCTCTTAAGGCTCCTTCTCTCCACAATACTCGAGCATCCCCAGCTTTTCTCAGTGGCAGAAATGACAGTCTCTCTTCCTGCTGATCACGGTTTTCTAAGATGGTGACAACAGCCGCATGTCCCAGGCCATGTGCGGGATTCAAAATGGAGACTTACTGCATGGCCACATTAGCAGGGGCCCCCAGCTCCGCAAATGTGGCCAAGAGGGTTCCTTGACCCTCACGTCTCCCTTCTACTCCTGTCTCAGCTACAGGGGGAAAGGGAAGAAGCCTTCAGCTCACTGAAGGGGGGCAGGGGTGTGGTGGTGCTGGAGCCAAAGCCCGGTGCTGGGAGGAAGACTCCAGCCAAAAGAGTCAGGGCCAAGATGATCAGCCCACACCCCCCGCCCCGGGCAGGTACCTGGGATGATTCCCTTAAAGTGAAATGTACCTTTTACCTCATGAAAGCACAAATCTGTACATCTGAAAATTCTGGTAATTTTCAAGCTGCAGCAGAAAAGAAAGCCAACTCATACATGGAACACCAGAGGTTCAATCTAAACATAAGAAAAACTGGTTTTGTGCAGTCACGGTCATGGAGTCCTGGTACAATTTGTCCAGAAAGCTTGTGGAGTCTCCTCTGGAGACACTCAAAATCCATCTTGACATGTTCCTGTGGAATCTTCTCTAGATGATCCTTCTCTCACAGGAGGGTTGGACTACATGATTTTCAGAGGGTCCTTCCAACCCCTCCTATTCTGTTATTTTAGGTAGTCCTACTTTATGCTGTTCTATTATTTCAGAAGAATTATATTCTGATTTTGTTTTCCTATTAATATCTGGAAGAAAGTCTTAATAATGACTCATTACTACTTGAGAACTAAACTGCTTTGAATGCATACATCACAAGGAGCCTAAACTGAGTCACTTTCTACGTCAGCAATATATTCACTTGAAGACTCTGGAGAGGAAGAAAGAGAAATGCTACAAAATCTAGGGGAAATTGTGCTGTGTTGTTTGGCTTTGGCTCAGGAGGAATGTTGGAGTTGAATGTATCGCAGACAGTTTTTAAAAATCCAGCAGTATTTTTGTGAAAATGTTCAGATCAGTCTGGTGAGAAAATCAAATGGTCAGCAAATTTTCTGTGAATGAGTTTTAAATGCAGGTGAAGATGTTATCTGCTTATAGGCTCAGGCGATAGCTCTAGCAATGGAAATGGTGTATCTGGATGGAGATAAAGAATTTCTAATAAAGTAAGCATTCCCAGATTAAAAATACAGCTGTATTTGAGGTTAAGTAAATGCACTGGTAAGAAGTGAAATAAAAATCCTTGGAGTGTATTAGGTAGAGTAGTCAATGCTTACAAGTAATTTTAGAAGCTAAGTGTCTCTGCCTATCTAATGCCTCATGATAATGTCTTCAGTTTCACACATTGATTTTTAAACAATTCATACCAAAATACAGTGAGTTCCATGGTCAAATTATCATGGTCACAGTTTTGCCACCTTTCCATACCTCACTGGAAACTTCATACTGCTGGAGCAAGAGAATTCCTTTATCCTCAAGGTCTCTGTTGGAGTGAGGCTGAGATCACTCTGCCCAGGCTGTGTGCATGAAGGACCAGCTGCCAGCTATAACAACTGTGATGCAGTGCGGCCCATCCTCTAGCGACTGCTCTAGTTGTACTTACTGTAAGCATCTTGAAACCTCTAAGCATTGTGTTTCTGTTGCAGTAACAGACATTTTGACAAGTAATCTCCTTACGGTGTTAGAGACAAAGAGCCTTATAGCTTCTGCAGTAATTAGCATGAAATTAAGTTCAGATTTTGATGGAGCAAGTTTGGGAGAAAGAGCAAAGGAATTCAGTATTGGTAGAAGGTGCAATACAGACAACTCTGAAACGCCTTATCCACACGAACTGTGGGACAAGGTCTGCAGGGTGGAGTTTCTTCCCTGTCTGTCTCGCTCCATGGAAGATAGCATCGTGAGGGAAAGAGAATGTAGGTATTCTGGACCTGCCATGGACTTCAGGCTCTAGTATACAGGCGTATGAGCACAGAGGCAGTGTATTTACAAACAACAGGCTCTTGAGGCACCCCAGCTGATGTGTTCCACATGCTGCTTCTGTGTTTGGTAAGAGAAATGGTGACATGTAAAGGGAAACTTTACTTATGTGGGTTAAGCCAAACACAGCTACTAAAATCCGGCAATCGCATGTATTTGTGGTCAGATGCTACAGGAAAAAGAGATGCCATGTGCAGCAGGTTGTTTCATCATTTTGCTGAACATGAGATGACCTTGGAAACCAGGATCTGTGCTAGCAGTGTAACCCAAATCTGTGCCAGGAGCTCCTATGATGAATGAGAGGCCCAGTGAGAAGCCAGTGTTTTCTGTTGTCCGGATTTTTTACCCTCTGTCCTCTCCTTGCCCAAGCAATGATGATGAGTTGGGGGTCAGAGGGCAATGGCAAAAGTCCCTGCTCAGTGTTGCAGGTGCAAATGCCCAGCAACTTCTCCACCTGCCCAGGTGTCCTTGCAGGACAGGTTCAGCACTCTGCAGGAGGAACTGGATAACAGTGAAGGTGATGGTTCTTCCTGCTTGGAAATGTTGTCAAAGACTAGTCAAACTGCCCCCTGCCTTAAAACCAACTCAATAAAGAATAAAAGATGAGTCACTGTCATTGGTGACTCACTGCTTAAGGGAGTAGAAGGCCCAATATGCAGGTTAGACCCACTACACAGGGAGGTTTGTTGCCTCCTGGGGGCCCAGGTCAAAGACACAAGGAAGAAGCTTCCTTCCCTAATATGGCCCGCAGATTGCTATCCACTGTTGTTGTTTCTGGTAGGCAGTGATGAAATAGGAAGAACTCCTCTGAGGGTAATGAAGGAGGAATTTGGAGTCTTAGGGCATCTGATCAAAGGATCAGGAGCACAGGTCGCGTTCTCCTGTATCCCTCCAGTTGTGCAGAATCCTGAAGGATTAGATGGGATGTGCCAACAGATTAATACCTGGCTCCGAGCCTGGTGTTATTGGCAGGGGGTTGTGTTTTTTTTCCATGAATAGACTTA
>VXBP01000129.1:15055-53640 GCA_013400115.1 Rhinopomastus cyanomelas | reverse complement strand
CAAGCACCCCCAAGTCCCTCTCCTCAGGGCTACTCTCCAGCCAGTCACTGCCCAGCCTGTATTTGTGCTTAGGATTGCCTCGACCCAGATGCAGGACCTTACACTTGGTCTTGTTGAACCCCATCAGGTTAGCTCGTGCCCACCTCTCCAGCCTGTCCAGGGCACCCCTGCCCTCCAGCGTGTCTGCTGCACCAGCTTGGTGTCATCAGCAAACTTGCTGAGGGTGCACTCAATGCCCTTGTCCATGTCACCGACAAAGATGTTGAACAAGACTGGTCCCAGCACTGATACCTGAGGGACTCTGCTTGTCACTGGCCTCCACTTGGACATGGATCCATCAACAACCACTCTCTGGGTGCGGCCATCAAGCCAGTTCCTTACCCATCTAGTGATCCACCCATCAAAGCCCTGTTCCACCAGCTTGGAGACCAGAATGTGGTGCGGGACAGTGTCAAAGGCTTTGCTCAGGTAATCAACAATCTTGGTTAACCGTGGTTGTCCCTTTGGACTGGAGGTTGGCAGACATGATGTCCATCTTCAAGAAGGGTGGGAAAGAGCATCCTGTCAATTACAGACCTGTACCAGGGACTAGGGAAGGTTATGGAACAGATCATCCTGAGACCCATCATCAGCCCTCCAATCTGCCCAGTCAGCATTGGTTCATGACAGGCATATACTACTCATTCTATGATAAGGTTACAGACCACCCAATCAGGATGAAGAGATGGATAAGGTACTTTATAGACAGTTGAGTGATGTCTCTCGATTTCTACCCCTTGTTGTCATGGAGGATTTCAACTTCCCAAACATATACTGGAAATATAATACAGCAGTGAGGGAACAGTCCACAAGGTTTCTCAACTGTGTAGGAGATAACTTCCTGACACAAATGTTTAGGGAGTCAACAAGGGGAAACGCAGTCCTTGAGTTGCTACTTTTTAACAGAGGAGATCTCGTTGAGGATGTAATGGTTGGACGCTGTCTTGGACAAAGTGATCCTGAAATATTACAGTCCTCAATTTTTGGTGAAGCAAGGAGGGAGGCCTGCAGAACTACTATGTTAGACTTCTGGAGGGCAGACTTTGGTATCTTTTGGAGCATGGTTAAGAGAGTCCCTTAGAAGACAGTTCTGGAGGACATGGGAGCCCAGGAAGTCTGGAGAATAAATCTGATGAGGAGAGACTGAGAGAGTTGGGGCTGTTTGGTTTGAGGAAGAGGAGGCTTAGGAGAGATCTCATCGCTCTCTACAACCACCTGAAAGGACATTGTAGAGATGTTGGTGCTGGTCTCTTCTCAAATGTAATTAGTGACAGAACCAGAGGGAAGGGCTTCAAGCTTCAACAAGGGAGGTTTATACTAGACATCAGGAAAAAATTCTTCCCAGAGAGAGTGGCCAGGCACTGGAATGGGCTGCCCAGGGTGGTGGTTGAGTGCCCATCCCTATATGAGTTCAAAAGATGCTTAGATGTGGTGTTGGGAGATCTTGTTTAGGGATGAACTTGTAGAGTAGGGTTGATGGTTGGACTTGGTGATCCCAAGGGTCTTTTCCAACCTGAATGATTCTGTGATTTTGTTTGTTGCTTGCTTGCCAACATTCAGGAAATACAATATGAGGGGAAATTAAAGGGTGATAGGAAGAGAACCCCCAGATACTGAAACTTGGTTGACCTGGTGTATCAGCCTGAGGAAGAACAGCAAGCAGCAAAATAGTCTTGTTTATCTCCATCCACATAGTCAGGTTCAGCTTTTGGGCTCCTCAGGGTCTGTGAGCAACAGCCTAAATATTTTATAAAATTTCTGAGCTACTCGGAAAATGAGTCTTGACTGAGAAGGACAATCAGGCATGTCCTTTTACCCTTGTACTGAGTGGAGAACAGAGTGGTCAAAGCCATTGAGGGCCATGAGCTGTTTTGCCTGGTGTGACTTGGTCTAGGTGATCCTGCTGTTGCAGGGGGATTGGACTAGATGATCTTTTGAGGTCCCTTCCAGTCCCTAATGATTCTATGATTCCATGATTCTGTGGTGTCTGCTATGATGCAGGCAAGGGCTATGGCTGTGCACGTGAAGCAGTTGTATGGTCACTTGCATTTATAGGTCTTTCTGATTGCAGAAGATGCTCCCTGTATTTCAAAGATCTCTCTTCTGAGCAACAGAGTTTTCACCCTGATGAGGTGATGAGTGGCATTGCTACCATGCACATGTTTTGGTACTATTAACCATGCTCCTTTTTGGTTTGCTCCACAGATACTATGTGGGAAAGAGATCCCACGCTGGGTCAACCGCCTGGCCTACTTCAGCTCATGTATCCCCTTCCTCCAGAGCTGCCTCCCCAAGGAGTGGCTGACCCCAGCAGCCCTGCAGAGCCATATCAGCCTCGGCCTTCACAAGGAGGAGCAGGGTGACACAATGGATGAGGAGTCTCCCTCCACCTCGGCAGCCCCCTCAGCCTCTGGCACATCACGAACCTGTAGACATACCCGGGTTTGAAGTGTGCCCAGTATGGCCTCAAAAAACTTTCCCCTGTCTCTTGGACTACTTCTTTCTTACAGCTTTTTGCACACCTCAGTTTCTCTCTTCTTCAATGGACAACACAGTGGAGAGAAGATGAAGCTTCAGTCCCTTTTCCAAGGGTTGCCACTACAGTTTCTTGGCAGAATGTCTGTGAACCACAACGCCGAGCTGAGGATTGTGACAACTAAACAGATTGTCCTCCCAAGACACTCATTCTCCTTGATCCATGGAGAACTGCTTGCTCTCTTGAGCTGGAGTGTGTGTGTACAGGCAGGGGGGCATTATACTGGGGTGTTCCCTCTCTGGAATAGTTTTACCTTTTTATCTCTTTCCCCACCCACGTGAGTCCAGCAGCCTCTCTATTTTGGTTGTGTTTGCCAGTCCCCTGTGACAAATCTCTTGCCCACACCCAGCGAAGGAAGCAGAGCCAGAACTCAGCCTTCTCATCTCTTAGACCAGCAACAAGCTCCACTCAGCCCCATTCCTTTTGCATTGACCAGGTTTCTAACTCCTGTGAAAGACAAATGAAAGATGCTGTTGTTCTACAGACACCAATTTTCAGTGCTCGAATTTAAGAACTTGAATGATCATCCTGTTCTTGAAAAAAATAACAACCTAGAAAATGAATGTGTTGCTATGGCTTTTGTTTGGGGTAAAACAGAGTGCGGAGCTAGTGCTTAGAAGCAGCTACTAAGTAGGTGCAGAGATGCTTTGTTGACCATATTGGTGCTTTTTGGCACAGACCCTTCTCAGCCCCCCTAATTCAAGGCAGTGTTCCTGGTTTCGTTTTTATCCTTGGATGTCCTGGGGAATACCCCTCTTAGCTGACATTTGCTATCTGTCTTTGGGGGAATGGCCCTACTGAACACAAAGAGGAGAAAGGGAAGGTCACTATTTAATGCAGTTTTTCCTCCTGCACTCACAGCCATAGAATGTGGCTCCAGAGCAACCCTTCCATAGCCTATTTTGGAGCCACCCAAGAAGTTAAGATTGTGGTGAACCCAAACAACTCAAATTCAGCCTGTTTCCTTCTCCTGCTGTTTTGGAGGTGAAGGGAACAACATAGCGCCACGTCTGGAAAGCACAAACGACCCTTCCAATGCATGGGCCACCATGGTGCCTTCCATTGTGCGCACTAGTTCATGAAAAACGTCTCACTGGCCTCTCCAGGCTGGCTCTTGACAAGAGATGTACCTTGGATGTATTTATGCTTGTTCTGACACATAATGAGAAAGCAGAGGAGGAAAGGATGAGTAAATCAACTCCAATATGAGAAGGAACTTCTTCACAGTGAGGGTGTCAGAGCACTGGAACAGGCTGCCCAGGGAGGTTGTGGAGTCTCCTTCACTGGAGATGTTTAAGACGTGCTTGGATGTGTTCATGTGTGACTTGGTGATGCTGCTGTTGCAGGGGGATTGGACTAGATGATCTTTCTAGGTCTCCTTCCAATCCCTAATGATTCTATGATTCTATGATTCCACTCAGTTATCTTATGAGGAATTCCAGACAGAAGATGCAGAGGAGAATCAAAGTGGAAATCCAAGCCCCTCTCTCCCTTGTCACTCCTATTTGCTTCACAAAGGAGAATAAAAGAGGACCAGGCACAGTGATAAGAGAGAGTTCCCATTTTAGAAATGCTGTTCTCAGCAGCTACTTCCAAGTCAGGACTTCCACCTAGAAAGACCTGCAAGCCCTTAAGATAGGTGGCCATTTCCTTTTACTGGTCACAATAGCATGTGAAGTTCAAACAGCTGTTTCTGTAGCTCAGGTATACACACATGTGTGCTTCCAAGGCTGAAGCTCTTGGTTATGATATATGGATATGGATATGATATATGATCTTGGATATGTCTTCACAGACAGCACTACTTCATGATTTATTATGTGCGCGTGCTCTTAGTGAAGCAGGAGGCTTTGGAGAGATCTGCTGGATACAACTCCCGGGATGGCTCCGGTCCTCAAATGATGCATGTCTGGGCAACAAAACCTTTACAACACACTTCTTATTTTCACCCCCTGAATAAATTACTGTAAGCTCTGTACTGAAGTCAGGTACCTTATTAACCTTGTCTAATCACAGCCAGTACTGCATTGTGAGCAATTCTGCAGCTCCTGATATCGAGTCCAGCACTGATCTTGATTACTCTGGCTTGTTCAGAGATGTTTAATAAGATTTCCATCCTGTTCTCCATCTCGCTGCCCAAAAATCCCATTACAAGATGTACTGTGGCACTCTCTGTTCCCCTGACTTTATGGTCATTGCAGCCTAAACCAGCAGCAAAAGCTTCATTTGTGTGAAGTTCCTGTGTGAAGATGCCTGCCAGGAACCAGCAGCACATCACATGCAGTGGGTTTTAAAAATCTCATTTTTAGGTCCTTCTTTGGAGGAAAGTGAGAAGAGGCTTTCTCAGAGCTTTTGTCTAGGCCAGGGAAAGCACAGTCAGAAATACCCTACTGCTGATGTGATAAAAGCCAGCCAGCCATCACACTTGTGTTTTTATCCTGCACCAGATAAAGCACCGTGTATACACCTGGGAGAGAACTAGGGCTCCACAGGCGCGTTTCACATGTGAAACCCTCTCACAGTATTTCACAAGGTAAAAAATGTCACAGTAACCCACACAAGAAAGCAACAGCGAGCCTCCTTGAGGACATGAATATGTGCTCTAAGTAACAACACTTGGGGAGAACTGTCAGTGTCATAAAAACTAGCTGTTTCTTTATCTTTTATATTTGTCCGTCTGTTTATGACAGCAGGGGTCACTTCAAGGAGGCATCCAACCTCTGCTGTAAATCAAAACCGAGCTGCAAAAGTGTTTGTCCCCATCTCTCTCTGTACAAGGTGACCAACCAATAATGACGAGAACAAAGGGACACTGTGGAAACAAAATATATATTGATGATAACTTTATCTCTGTAGTTTAACAATGTTTTAGGTTATTAAACATGAAGACATTTTAAAAGTCCAATTTACTGCTTATCTCTGTCTCGGAATGTTTTAGGCACTTTCAGAAATCTTTTCAATTATTCCAACGTTGTGGTTGTTACTACGCATTACATTTGCATTCAGAGTTGTTTTCTCTTGCTGGTTTAGAGCATAACATCATGGGAAAACTCTGGACAGCAGCCGTTACGACTGGAAATGAAAGAGCAGCTTTATCCTTTCTTGCCAGCAAACTTTTACCCTTTCTTACTGCCAGGTCTCCTGGTACCTTTTTAAAACTTGGAATAAGAGGGCACCAGCTCTGCCTATCAGCAGCCAGTCCTGTCTCTAGCAAAGCACAGAGGCTCCATCGCTGGAGACATTCAAGGTCAGGCTGGATGGGGCTCTGAGCAATCTGTTCTAGTTAGATATGGCCCTGCTCGGGGTAGGGGGATTGGACTAGGTGGCCTTTGGAGGTCCCTCCAGCAGTCAGTGACTCTGATGGTACTCGGGCAGGACAGTAAGACTGAAGGTGAAGGTAGCCTAATGCTACAGTTACACTACAAACTCGTTCTAGGGGGAAGAGGAAGGAGGTAAACAGTAGCCTCCCTTGGCCGCATGCCTGTACCTAGAATTGCAGCTCATTTCGGAGTCCTCTTACTGATTTATTTTGCTTTTTGTCAGTTGACTTCCCCTCCCCAGCTCTGCGATGGAGGCCTGTATCTCTGAGCCCTTGCAAGGTTTTACAAGGGACACCCATGCTTTCAGAGGGCCCGGGCCAGCTGGTGCCCCAGCACTGCGCGAACGCCGTGGGACGCGCTCACCGCAGGCTCAGCGCAGTGCGGGGACGGTAGAGACCCGCAGCGGAACAGATCTGCCCGGGCGCGCCGCCGTGGCGGCGGTCGGACCCGCTATGCGACGGACCCGCTCTGCGGTCGGACTCATTATGCGAAGGGACCCGCGGCCTGCCGGAAGTGGCGGTGCCGGGCGGCGGGGGATGGAGCGGCTGCGGAAGCTTTGGCGGAGCCGCACCGTGACCTTCGGGGTCCCCCTGTTGGTGAGCACCGGGGGAGGAATGGAGGGGCACCGGGGAAAGAGGTGGAGCCGGGGCGGGCCGGTGCCGCGGCAGGACCCCACTGTGTCGGGGCGAGCGGGCTCACCGCGGGGGTCTGCTGGGGTTGGGAAGCAGCGGCCGCCCGGGTTTGTGCTGCCCGAGATTGGAAATGGGGGGTTGGGTTGGAGCTGTGGCCCCCTGCGACGGGGAAGCGAGGGAATGTCGAGAGCGGGATATCCGAAGTGGGAAGGGGAGAGAGAGGGTACTAAAAAAATTCCCCCTTACAGAGGATGCTAACGGAAAGGTGAGGCAAATGCACCAGGGTATTTTGTTATGCTGATGTGCTTGTCTGAGTTGCGTCACCTTTGAGTGCATTTTAAGCTGAAGCAGTTGTGGTTGGTCTGATAATTTGTGAATCTAAGCAAATGGGAATTATTTTGAGTTAATCGAGTTGGTAGGTTGTGCTCGAAGGGATATGTGAGGTGTAAACTGCCTAGAGATTAGAAACGACCAATGAAGTCAAAGAATAAAGGCTGCCCAGGGAGATTGTGTAGTCTTGTGCTCTGGAGATGTTCAAAACCCATATGGATGCAGCCCTGTGTGACCTGATCTTCTGAGGTCCCTTCGAGACCCTAGCATCCGGTGATCCTGTGAATAAAATGTAAAACTATGACTGGTATCATAATAGATTACACTGGCTTATCCCAAGCAACTGTGTGTATCTGAGGAAGAAATTAAACAACTCACACACATTTATGGATAGAAATGCAGGAAGGAAGACAAAAACAGCAGCCAGGACAGTGTAGTTTCTATGTCATCCTTCTCGTATCTTCATGGAATGGTCCAAAGGACAGTGATACTTGTTGGCGTGAAAGCAGTTTAAAGACATTTTAAGGTGATAATCATAGAATCAGTAGGGATTGGAAGGATCCTTGGAAGATCATCTAGTCCAATCCCCCTGACACAACAGGATCACCTAGACCAAGTCACACAGGAACACATCCAGGTGGGTTTTACACTACTCCAGTGAAGGAGACTCACAACCTCCCTGGGCAGCCTGTTCCAGTGCTCTGTTACCCTCACTGGGAAGAAGTTCCCTCTCACATTTATGTGGAACCTCCTATGTTCCAGCTTACACCCCTGTCCTATCATTAGATAATAATGAGCAGAGCCTGGCTCCATCCATGGTTATAAACATTAGTGAGGTCACCCCTCAGTTTCCTTTTTATTAACCTAAGGAGACCCAGCTCCCTCAGCCTTTCCTCATCACGGACATGTTCCACTCCCTTAAACACAATCCTGCAGTTTATGTAATAATTTGAGGTTTGCAACTTTCAAAATGAGGGTAATTCAGACACTTTACTAACCTGCAACTCAATTACAGTTCCGTAAAAGGTCTGGGGAAAATGTTATGTGATTAAAATTTAGACATTTACATGTGGTCACCTGTGGAGAAAAAAAGTCTCTCCAGCTGTTCAATAATAAAGATATCAGATCTGGTATTTGATAGTTCACTGGTACTGTAGGGGAGAAGATGCAGGTGATACAGAAGATCTTCACTTTGATAAAGCTGTCTACATTACCTTCCTTGTGATAAGGGCACTTTAAAGAAACTCTAGCAGGGGTATGCTTTTTATCTTTTATATTCTCACAGGATTGGAAAAACACTCTAAAATATAGTTAGGTATCTTCTAAATGTAAATGTAATTTAGGTGGGCTAGGCCATGCAGAAATAATGTGGGCTATAATGTTGAGAAAAACAGAAATGTCACTGTAAAATGCAGAAACTTGTCAAAAGTTAAAGTGAAACGTGGAAGAGGACTCTTCCAGTCAACTCAAAGTCCTCAGCAGGAGTAGTAGTGCTACTGTAGAGGTTGTGATGATAAACTGTGAAGTCTAGAGAGAAGTGTGAAAGGTTCAGCAGATATCCCATAGTGAAGGAATGTTTGAATGGACCAACTTAGCATATTTCTGAGAAGTTCTGTGCAACTTCAGAGTGAGTGGTGATGGTCTTTCACAGCTCGGGAAAGGAGTACCAGAACTAAGTGAGCTTTAGATCAGGTTAGGAAAATGTTACTCTTTGTTAGGGTAGAGCACTCATAATACATAACTCAAGGATTTTGTTAAATAACCATCTGGCAGCAATGGCACAGATTTTCCAGCTCTGCTTCAGTGTCAGAGGTAGGACTTCGGCTTCTCAGGCCAAGGTAGCCCTGTGCTTGTCTTTTGGCTGTCCTTGTGTTTTTGCGTGATTTGCCACAGGTGAGAACAGAAGTCTTTGAGACTGGTTTCTTTGATTTTGTGCTGCCTAATTTCATTCCATTGGTGTTTCTGCAGAACTGTTTTTTGCAGAGGCAGTATTTTATAGAGAAATAGTGTATTGTATTTCTTTCCAGGGTTTCATGTTTCCCTGCCTTGAAATTATGCTTCTCTACAAATACTTCCCAATGTTCCAGTGTTGCTACCCAAAGGCCTTCCAAGGAGTAAGGAAAAGGAAAATCCATGCAATTCTTGTCCGTTCCCCACCAGTCTACTGAACTCTGAAAGCACTGAACAGAATTGTGCTGAAAGATCAATTACAGCAAAAAAGACCCTGAATCTGTGCAAAGAATCAGGAGGAGTGTGCCTTTGTAACCACTGAAATTCTGCTGGATTTGTGCATAATGTTGAAACCAAAGATTTCTGTTCAATTCTTGTATTCTGTACATAATTTTCTTCACTAGACAGGTCTAGGACTTCATTCTTCGGTACTGCTCAATTTTTCATCAGTACCATGCTTGATTTTTAAAGGAAAACAAAAAAGTTTTCATGTTTTCCTGTCTTACACCTAGTATTTAAATGCAAAAATCCTCATGATCCTTTTTAAAGGCTCAAAGGTTAAAGAGGTCATAATTCCAAGACACATTAGTGTCTTGTTATACATGTGCACATACAAATATATACTAAAAATACTTGTTTTTAGCACAACTGTCTTAATCTTTTTTAATTTGTTCTTTTGGCTTGGGAGTGTTAGAAGATTTCAGTGCAGATGGAATTTCCTTGTTTGACCTTTGAAGCCCAAACTGGCAACGGCTTTCAGAGTAAGTTGTGCAAATCACAGTTTTTGGTTATACTTTCTCAGAAGATAAGACTGTTTCTTTGTGAGCATCAACAAGACTTGGGGGGTTGAAAACGAAATCTGTGGGAAACATTGAGTTGTGTTTGCTTCCTTCACCTCTGTAAACTTCACAGATAAGTTATCTTTGCATGGCACAAAAAGTCAGCGGGTAGGAGAGAGTGATGTAACCTGGCATGGAATTTCTTAACAGCTTGAGTGCTGCAGGGTAAGGGGTCCTAAAGCATTGGTAAAGATGGTAACATCTGTGTAGATGTTGGCGTGAGCTCCAGTGCCCTTATAGGTGCATCTGTGAAATTAGCTGTTGTGATGCAGGGCTGTGCCACCTGTGTAGTGACTTAAAATTCTTCGTCAGCTATATTTGACATCTCTGTTCCTATCACCATAATGGGAACTCTCTTCTTTTCACAAGAAGTTTAACTTACAAGTCTTCTGGATACTTGATTCTATTACAGAAGAACTTCAGTCACTGATCCTTTTTATTGAGCAATCAGCTCTACCTGACCAGAGGGATGTGTCTGTCAGTGTCCTGCTGCTGCTGTGATGCTTCTGCAAGACTGTGAGACAAGAAGCGGCTCTTTGGGTTACAGCTAGTGGATCCTTTCTTACAGGGCACTGAAACTGTAAGGTTACTTCTTTAGTAACTTTGAAATGTTTGAACTAAGTTTGCTGGAATTGCTTTTTTCAGACAGGAATGGTGATGCCAGATCACTGAGGAAACATATTTGGATTCTAAAACTGTGAAAAGTTTAAAACACATGTTAAAAAAACGTGTTTTGTGTGCTCACATCACTTTCCAAATTTGTGTTTCCAAATTGTGTTTGTGGTTCCAGGCAAGGATGTTTCACGCTCCTTAAGTTGCAAAATTAATGTGTAGATGCAGTTCAGCTTCTGCTGTCAACGTGTGACAAGGGAACATGAAATTCTGAGGATCGATGTGGCATCTTAGCAGACAGCAAATGCAGTCTGTGGCTCACTCGGTGATACTTGTGGCACACGTACATAAGTATGTTACGCTGCGTGTGCGCTACTGCAGTTTTCAAATGGGCAGGGTGTTGCTGTAGGTCCGGGCTTGTCATTGTTCTAAGTTCTCTCCTCTGTGTCCTATAATGCACTTTTACAAGTACTTTGCTTCTCCTGGATCTTGCTTTTGGTGTTTTATGTGCTGTGCCTGGTGCTGCCAAAAGGAAAGGTGGGGGTGACTTCCAACAGTGGAAGATTTTCTGTGTCTAAAGACATTTACGAAATCTGTTTCCGTCGGCGTTTATGTGCACAGACTGTGCTACGATGCCATCTACGCTGCTGTCTGGAACAGTGCAAGTTCACTTTGATAACCACTTTGTTGAGAGATGCCAAGACTCTGTCAGGTACTGGACATGAATAAAAGTCACGTTAGAGGGAGTCCTGAACAGTGCTGCAGCAGTGTGGTTAGCACTTCCAGGCATCATTAGGGGTCACTGGCATCTCAGAGCCTTGTTAATGAACCAGTGGTCGCTGCACCTTTTGGACAAACTGAAACACCTTTTCCAGACATCAGGACATGAAATAACACGTCTACAGATTAGGGTTTTCACTGGTGAAGGCAGGGTCATGTGGAAGCCGTGACCAATGCTTAGAAATGTTTTGCAGATACTGTCAAATAGTATTTTATCCTGCTGAAGATTTCTTTAAACATAACATTCCTAACTCTTTTCATAAAAAGCTAGTGAATTCTGAGCCCTGGAGTATGCTGAACACAAGACATCCTATTGCCTCCAGATTTTAAAAGGTGATATGAACACTAAGAAATAAGGAAAATTCTTCTCAGGAGTAATCGCCTTCCTGAGATCTACTGCTGCCATCAGTCTATGTGTAGACACATAGAGACAATTGCATAATTGTCTCTTGCTCTTTGACACAGGACTAGTACAATCAGCATTGTTCACTTTTAGGTATGTCAGGATTATTGTTACCATCATTCACATTGTCGTCTCAAGCATGTCATGAAACTGAATTGGATGACTTTTATTAGTATCTCTTACTTATTGCAACTTTACAATAAAATTTGGCGTATGCAGAGCAGTTGATTTAAATGTTAGTATGCTTTTGAGAGATGAGCAGAAGTTAACATTTACCCATGAGAAGAGAATTCAGGCTTTTAATATTTGTATATAAGTTGCAATTGCCTGTAAAAGTCACAAGTATTACATTGGTAGCCTAGCAAAGTAATAAATAAAAAACTGGTTTTAGAATTTTTAAATGGTGGGTCCCAATCAGTGAATCACAGGGTGCTGCTTTTATGCTTCAGTGACTTGTAGGTTAAATATTGAGTCTTTAAGCTTGTGATGAGATGTGTCCAACTCATGCTGTGCTTGTACTTTGCATTGCCTGTCCATCCATGTGTGTGTGGATCTCTTCCAGGCAAAGCCAAACCCTGCAAGTGCTTGTGTCTCGGTGGAAGCCAGCATGTTCGAGCTGAATAGGTTTCTGTGGACTCCAGTTTGTGCAGCCTCAGCGAGCTGACTTCCATCTTTCAGTTGACATTCATTAAAATGAATGAGCTCATCTTTGCAATCAACAGCTTCAACTTCTGATTTTTAATCTTTGAGTACTATTTTTAATAGAAATGTTAGGCAAACAAACAGGCAACTATTAATACTCCAGGTTTCCTCTGTGATGCGTTTTAAAATGCATCAGCATTGTTTAGTGCTGATAGAATGGGCTAATTTGGCACTGGGGGGAAATGAAGTTCTGTATTGACCCTCAGAACAGAAACCTAAGTTTTGCAGTTTTTACTTTGTGCTCTAAGTCTCCACCTTCTTCAAGTGGTCGTGAAGGTAAAGATGTAAGGTTGTTTACTCTGTGGTATATTTAATCTTCATCCCCTGCCCAGCATTGTATTGCATATGTTGCTTGACTGGTAGTGGTTTATTTTTGTGTTCTTTGCTGTAGGTGTGAGTTTATTGGTGTTTTGAACTAGGCCTGAAAACCAGATTGCCATGAGATGTAAACAGATTCTCACTGTAGTCTGTTTTGGCTAGATTTGAGCTTGTGAGTGACAGAAACTATAATCTGATAAGGAATCAAAATTGTGGGCTTCTAGAAACTTCTAAAGACTAGTGGCTAGTGACAGGACAAGAGGAGATGGGGCCAAGTTGTGCCAGGAGAGGTGCAGGTTGGATCTTAGGAAAGACTTCTTCACAGAAAGACTGCTGAGGCCTTGGAACAGTCTGCCCAGAGAGGAGGTGGAGGCACCATCCCTGTAGGACTTCAAAACATGGGTAGACATGGAGTTTAGAGAGATTGTTTAGTGATTTGGGGTTGTAGGGTGGATGGTTTGACTTGATAAATTTGAAGAGAATTTCCACCTTTGGTGATGATTGTATGATTCTAAGGTGGTGACCAGAAGAGGCAGACTGGGTTTTCAAACAGCTGCATATGCTGAGTGAAGTTCCCTTGTTCCTTGCTCAGCCTAAGCAATCGACGTGTTTTCCCTCAAAGGAGGCTTTGGATTCGAAGTAAGAATTGTTTCATAGAATCATAGAATCATAGAATCATTACTGATTGGAAGGGACCTCTAAAGATCATCTAGTCCAATCCGCCTGCAACAGCAGGATCACCTAAACCAAGTCACACAGGAACCCGTCCAGTCGGGTCTTGAACATCTCCAGTGAGGGAGACTCCACAACCCCCCTGGGCAGCCTGTTCCAGTGCTCTGTCACCCTCACCGTGAAGAAGTTCCTTCTCAGGTTGATGTGGAACCTTCTATGTTCCAGCTCACAACCATTGCCCCTTGTCCTATCACTACATGACACCGAGAACAGCCCAGTGCCATCGTCCTGACACCCACCCCTCAAATATTTGTAGACATTAATGAGGTCACTCCTCAGTCTCCGCTTCTCCAAGCTCAAGAGACCCAGCTNTGACACCACCCAGTTTCATTTTGTTGCAGACAAGGAAAAAAGGCAGAACCTCTCTTGCTGCCACTGAGGATGGGGAGATGGTTTAATAAGTTTCTGAAAAGACTTGCACTGTTTTTCTCTCTTCTTAGCAGTTTCAGAGTGAGAGCCAAGCGTTGGAACGGCTGTGGGAAGCAAACTCCAGAGCTGGATGAGGCAGCGGAGGGCGCCTCGGGTTAAGGCGGGTTGCCTGCGTCTGCTCTGGGACTGGCAGCTTGCCCTGCTGCTTTATTTATGGGAAGGAAAAAAGAGCCTTCAGTCTTCTGGGCTGTCAAATTGCCATCTTTCACCAGTCTTGCACTGCTCATACAACAGTTCTTTTAAAAGGAAACCCCCAAAACCTTTTTACTGTGATCACTGCAAACCAAAATAAAACCATTCACTTGACTGTTCTAGTTTTGAAGCTCCTAATGAGTAGCTGGAAGGTTTTACAGCAGCAGTCTTGAAGAAGAGGTTAGAAAATTGTGATGTTTCTTCTCCAGTAGCATGTATCATAACATTTTCCAGCTCTGCATAATCATAGACTCATAGAATGTTAGAGGTTGGAAGTGACCTGTAGAGATCATCTGGTCCAATCCCCCTGCCAGAGCAGGATAATCACTGTTAATAGCACTGAATATTGTGATTTGGTTAATGTAGGTATGTATGACAAATGTAAATAGTCTGGCTTTCGCAATGAATTCTGTATCAGGAATAGTTTTCTCTAATGTTAGGGACGCCTGTATTATGGAAAATTGCTGGTTCTGCCAAATGAATAGTTTCTTATTTTCTTAACCCAAGGAACTGAAGAGGTGACTGCTTTAGATTATGTAGGTGACTGAAAAAGTAGGGATCTGCCATAAGTCCCACATTCTTCCGCTGTTGCAAGTCCTCAGTGACCATCTCACTGTAAGTGGCGACCAGTATCTTCTGTTGTAAGATGTGGTTCAAGGGATCAGTCTGATGCCATCCTTAACTGATTGCATAACATACTTCCAAAAGGAGAATTTTTAAAAGATTGTTATTGAAGAGAATTTTATGTCATTTTTTTACATAAAACATTTATTGAGATTGCTGAGTGTATGTGACAGATGGTGCTCTTATGTCACATCCTATCTTTCATTTTGTTTTGAACATGCACGTCTTCCATGCATGCATAATTGCATTACAACGTGGTAGGGTCTGGGGTTCTTTGTGTACTCACTGGAACATAAAGGAATAATCCAGTGCGAGACCTTTCATGGGGGGTTGTGCAGGCAGAGCTGTGAAGCTGTTTGCTTTGCTGTTGAATGCTGCTAAGTGGTGTGTTGTGTGATTTTGGCCTGCTTAAGGTGAGCTTCAAGGGTGAAGGGAAAAGATCTGCTGAATGCAGATGATGTTCACTACATAATACCGTAACAGAATGTGGGTTTGCTTCATGTTCTGAAGCATATGACATTAATAGTTCCTTCACAATGAAAGAGTGCAGGTACATTTGAACTTTCCATCTTGAATACTCTTCAGATGCCAATGCCTTAACATTTTATAAGTATCTATGTGATTCTAAAATTGGAATGAAGAAAAAATGTCTCTTAATTTTCATGATAGGCGCCATTACTTTTCCTCTGTCAGCTAACTGCAGAGTGAACTTTACTCTGACTTCATTAGAACGTTGCCAACCTAACTGCTTTATTTATGGCATTCTGAATAGCTTCTACTGTCTCTTCTCTCTCTGCTAGTGGATGGAACATACTGGGCTTTGCTCTTGCCCTTAGCTTACACTGAGTGAATTTTTCCATTGGAGTACATTTTTAAACTGAAGAGTGTTCTACAAGAACTATAGAGATTATCTCTGCTTTACAAAATGAGAAACTAGAAATATATGTGAGATATACAGAATATGCAAAACCAACGACTGACAGTGTTGCTGGGATTTTTAGCCTGAGTTACAAACTTGAAGAGGGGAGTCTTAGGTGGGACATTAGGAAAAAATTCTTTCTTGTGAGGGTGGTGAGATGCTGAAGCAGGTTGCCCAAGGGAGTTGTGGCTGCCCCATCCCTGGAAGTGTTCAAGGCCAGGTTGGATGGGCCCCCAAGTAACGTGATCCAAGTAAAGATGTCCCTGCCTATTGGTTGGAACTAGGTGATTTTTAGTGTCCTTTCCAATCCTAGCTATTGTCCCTCTTCTCTTTGACTAGTGACTCTTAATGCTTCCTGGGTACACATCCCCCCCTTTAAGTACAGTTCACTTAAATGAAAGTAGGGAGGATAGTTTCCCTCATGATGCAAAAAAGAGAAAGGAAGCTCAGACTATTATTTCCACTTAACGTGTTGTTAGACACCAGATCCTTTCATGGTATTATAGTGGCATAAACTCATGTATACACATTCCTTTGGTTTTTGAAGACAGCTTTCAAAAATCTCATGCACTGAAGAGCTGTCCATTGCTGTCTGCCTTGTGTAGATCAAGGCAGTTCATGCTCAGGGCTGTCAGCTAACTGTTGATGTGCTGTTTGTTGATTAATTAAGTGCTGAGTTTGACTGAATCTGGTCTGATTTCGCAGTGAAGTCTTAGGCATCATGCTTGGTTGTTTAGAACACTAGTCAAGTAAGCTTGTTACCATTATTTGTATGTTTGTGTGTCTTCTGTGCTTTCGAGGATCCTTTACTCTTATTCCTAACCTTCCAGCATTACACTGTGTAATATTTCCTTGACATTTGCAATTTCTTAGAGCATCCATGTGCTTTGATTCTGACATGGCCCAGATGATGTTTCGGTGTACAATAAATCAACCCTCACAGCATCAGAAATGTGAAGGCAACTGGACTGGCAATGCCCAATAAGTGAAATATGCAGCTCGCCAGGCCAGTTATGCTGCTTATGGTGTGTGAAGAGCAAAAGTACATCAGAAACCACGTGGATTTTTTTCCTTTAGTAGTGTAAAAGTAATGTGAGTAAAATTACAGTCTAAAGGAACTGAGAGATCTAGGTATATCAACATCTTTATCATGTACAGCTGCAAATATACAATGCATTGTATCACAGAATCACAGAACATCAGGGATTGGAAGGGACCTTGAAAGATCATCTAGTCCAATCTCTCTGCCACAGCAGGATCACCTAGACCAAGTTGCACAGGAACAATATTGTGTAGAAGACTGGTGCAGCAACAGCCTGCAGGAAAGGACTGTAACAGCAGTGCAGTGTGATAAAATAGGGTTGAGCTTTAGGTTTGTTTTTTCCACTCAGATCTTTAACACTTCCTCATACGTGCACCTTCTTTAGATGTGTGTCTCTAGCTGTGAAGCCTTTTGGCCAGGTCAAAGCAGGAGAGAGAGGCCTGATTCATCCACAGAACAGCCAGATTTCTAAGCTAGTTTTCAAGTCCTTAATGGTGTTTGTTAACAGCACTTGTTTTTCCCATTTCTAGTGGTAGAAATATATAGACAGTTTTATGATATTCCTCTGTCACAAGAAAGAATAATTGAGCAGTTTATTAATGTGGATATGAAGATTTGGGGAATTGCAAGACAATTAAGGAGGCAGTAATAGGAGTGCAGGTGTGCTGGGTATGATTCTGTGCCCTGTGTGAGAACGTATCATTGAACCAGAGCTCCAATCAGCCTGTTTGTGCGGAAGCTTAATTAGACCACGCAGGCCGCGTGGTATTGCTACTTCAGGATTAGAAAACTCTTAGAGTGGATGCTATGCTGGGAAGGTAATGGTTCCTTTGTTGCAGTTATGTCAGGAAGCCATATGTGGAGGGATGAGAAGGGGTAAGAGCAGAGGAAGTTTTGAGAAAGTGCAAGTCATGAAGCAGCTATCTTTGTAGGAAGAAAGAAATTTGTGAAATCCAGGCCCAGAGAGTAGAGGACAGGTCTGGTTTTACATGTACTCTGTCCCTTATACATATCTTCCAAATGAGTCTCTTACTTGGTTTCTGTTGGCAGAAAGTAGGGCCCTTTGGTAACTGAGTCACCCAAGGGTCAGTACTGGGACCAGTACTATTCAACCTATTCATTAATGACTTGGATGGATTAGAGTGCACTGTCGGCAAGTTTGCTGATGACACAAAGCTGAGTGGTGTCACTGACACCCCAGTAGGCTGTACTGCCATTGAGCAGGACCTGGACAGGCTGGAGAGCTGGGCAGGGACAAATTTAATGAAATATAACGAGCAAGTGTAGACTCCTGCACCTGGGCAAGAACAACCCCAGGTACCAGTATAGGCTGGGGACTGACCTGTTGGAGAGCAGTGTAGGAGAAAGGGACCTGGGGGTCCTGGTGGACAGCAGGATGACCATGAGCCAGCAGTGTGCCATTGTTGCCAAGAGGGCCAACAGCATCCTGAGGTGGATCAGAAGGGGGGTGGTTAGCAGATCGAGAGAGGTTCTTCTCTCTCTCTGCTCTGCCCTGGTGAGATCACATCTGGAGTATTGTGTCCAGTTCTGGGCTCCTTAGTTCAAGGAGGACATAGAACTGCCGGATAGAGTCCAGCGTAGACCAATGAGGATGATGAAGGAAGTGGACCACCTCTCTTATGAGGAAAGGTTGAGGGACTTCGGTCTCTTTACCTTGGAGGAGACTGAAGGGCAACCTCATTAATGTTTATAAATATATGAGGGGTGGGTGTTAGGGGGATGGAGCCAGGCTCTTCTCAGTGTCATCTAGTGATAGGACGAGGGGCAGTGGTTGTAAACTGGAACACAGGAGGTTCCATATAAATGTCAGAAGGAACTTCTTCACAGTGAGGGTGACAGAGCACTGGAAGGGACTACCCATGGGAATGGTGAAGTCTCCTTCTCTGGAGACATTTAATCCTGCCTGTATGTGTTCCTGTGTGACTTGGTCTAGGTGACCCTGCTGTGGCAGGGGGATTGGACTAGATGATCTTTCGAGGTGCCTTCCAATTCCTAATGTTCTGTGATTCTGTGTTAGTACGCAATGTCCTCTTTTTTGTAGTAGTCCTAACACATCTCTTTTCATTTGGTTATTTTTCAGCTCTATCTTGTTGGAGGATCTTTTGGACTTCGTGAATTTGCTCAGATAAGATACGATGTCCACAAACTACATGGCAAGGTAGTTGGAATGGTTTTATTTTCCTTTTGATATCATTTTGTAAATGTCATGTCTTCACAGGATTGCTAGGACAAACAGACTGTTTGTATTGGGCATTTGCCGTGCACCAGTGGGCCCAGGGCTACAGCTGAGTCTTTTGGGTGCTGTACTGCAGGTAATAATTTTATTGCTGATCCATCCTTTTACAGTCTGTGAAATGGATCAACATAAATATTAGAAAAGTGTTGTTCCTTCGGTTGATTGTAAACGGCAATTCTTAAATCATAGAATCATAGAATCAACAGGTCAGTCCCCAGCCTGTGCTGGTACTGGTTGTTCTTGCCCAGATGCAAGACTCTACACTTACCCTTGTAATATTTCATTATATTTCTCTGTGCCGAGCTCTGTAGCCTATCCAGGTCTTGCTGAATGGCAGCAGAGTCTGCTGGGGTGTCGGTGACACCACCAGCTTTGTGTCATCAGCTATATTAGTGAACTTTTTGGAAAGTTGTGTTCTTTTATTGAGAACACAAATCCCCTCTCAAGTCTTGCAGGAGCCCTTCTTTCAGTTCTAGTCACTTAAATTTGTAAAGCTTTGTGGAGTGAGCTGTTTTTATTGCAGAACTTTCAAGAAGTCGGCGCAGTTGTATGCCTTACAGTCACAGGATTTCATTATCAGAACAACCAGGTCCTGCTGAATGGCAGCACAGTCTGCAGGGGTGTCGGTGACACCACTCAGCTTTCGGTCATCAGCAGACTTGCTGGCAGTGCACCCATAAGCCCTCATCCAAGTCATCAATGAATAGATTGAACAGGACCGGTCCCAGCACCGACCCCTGGGGCACTCCGCTAGATACAGGCCTCCAGCTAGACTCTGTCCCATTGACCACCACTCTCTAGCTTCTATCCTGCACCCAGTTCACCATCCACCTCGCTACCTGATAATCTAGACCACACTGCCTCATTTTGGCTGCAAGGATGCTGTGAGAGACCGTGTCAAATGCCTTACTGAAGTCAAGACAGACCACATCGACCGCTCTGCCATCATCTATCCACCTGGTTACACCCTCATAAAAGGCTATCAGGTTGGTCAAGCATGACTTGTCCCTGGTTAAGCCATGCTGGCTGTCCCTAACAGCCCTCCTGTCCTTGATGTGCCTGGACACAACCTCTAGGACAAATTGTTCCATCACCTTTCCTGGGATGGAGGTGAGGCTGACTGGCCTATAGTTACCTGGGTCCTCCTTAACCGTTTTTGAAGATTGGAGTGATATTGGCTATCCTCCAGTCCCTAGGCACCTCTTCTGAAGCCCATGACTTAGCAAAGGCGATGGAGAGTGGCCTAGCAGTGAGGTCTGCTGTCTCCCTTTGTACGTGCGGGTGCATCCCATCTGGGCTCATGCATTTATGTCCTTCCAGTTTGCTCAACTTATCCCTAACCCAATCCTCATCAACCAGGGCAAAGTCCTCTTTTGTCCCAACCTCCTCTGGGGCCTTTGTGATCTTTGGCTTGATATCAGACATCCCCCAGAGGTATAGACAGAGGCAAAGAAGATGTTCAGTATTTCTGCTTTCTCTGTATCCTGTCTCCAGGTCACCCACCTCACTCAGCAGGGGGCCTACATTGCCTCTAGTTTTGGTTTTACCTGCAATGTATTTAAAGAAGCCTTTTTTATTGCCCTTGACCTCTCTTGCAAGGTTTAATTCCAAGGAGGCCTTGGCTTTTCCAGTTGCATCCCTACATTCTCTCCCTAGAGCCTTATAATCACCTCAAGTGGCCATCCCCTCCTTCCATGACCTATAGACTTTCTTCTTCCTCTTGAGTTTGCCCAGCAGCTCCCTGTTTAACCACGCAGGTCTTCTGGCTCACTTCATTGGCTTCCTTCCTGTTGGAAGTCTTTGAATGTTAACCAGGTACGCTGAGCCCTTTTGCCTGCCAGTACCCTGTTCCATGGGTTTCCCCTAGCAACTGCTTGAAAAAGCCAAAGTTGGCCCTGCTGAAGTCCAGGGTTGTGATTCTGCTAGGTATTCTGTTCCTACCACACAATACCTTGAACTCTACCATCTCATGGTCACTGCACCCAAGGCTGCCCTCAACCTTCACTCCTTCAACCAGACCCTCCTTGTTGGTGAGTACAAGATCCAGCACCACTCCTGTCCTAGTGGGCTCCTCCACCATTTGCATCAGGAAATTGTCACCAATGCACTGGAGGAACTTCCCGGACTGTGTGTGGCTGGCTGAGTAGGTCTTCCAGTAAATATCCTGATAGTTAATATCCGTGAGAACCAGGGCCTGTAGCTGTGAGGCTGCTGTCAGCTGCCTGTAAAAGACCTCATCAACGTCCTCATTCTGATCTGGTAGCTTGCAATAGACACCCACAACAATGTCATCCATGCCAGCCTGCCCCTTAATCTGCACCTACAAACTCTTGACTCTCTCTTCATCCACCCCTGGACAGAACTCAATACATTCCAGTTGTTCTCTCACGTAGAGAGAACTTCTCCACCCCACCCTGCTGACCTGTCCCTCCTGAAAAGGACATAGCCATCAACGACCACATTCCAGTCATGCGAGCTCTCCCGTCATGTCTCTGTAATTGCCACCAGATCATAATTGCCTGACCGGACACAGATTTCTGACTGCTCTTTCTTATTCCCCATGCTGTGTGCATTGGTGTGCAGGCATTTCAGGGAGCGAACTGAGCGCTCCGATTTGGCTCTAGGACAGCAAGAGGCCACCTGGTGTTCATTAAGACCAGAGCTCTGTCCCACTGGTGCTCGCCCGTCAACTATCCCACCCTGCCTCAAATCTAATTTAAAGCCCTCTGAATGAGTCCTGCCAACTCCTGCCCCAGAACCCTTTTTCCCATCTGAGATAAACCCCTCCCATGAGTACTGCAAGGTCTGGCGTCTGATAAAACCAGTTATTATCAAAGAACCCAAATCCCTGCCTGTAACACCAGTCTCGTAGCCAGGCATTAACGGAATGAGTCCTTGTATTCCGGCCCGTGTCCTTATCCCAGAATGGAAGAAATGACGAGAATACAATTTGTGCCCCAGAGTCTTTCACCAAACATCCTAATGCCTTAAGGTCTTTCTTCATTCCCCTCAGGCTATGGAACACACCTCCCCACCTGTCTGGAAGGTCAGCAGTGGGTTACTGTCAGCTGATCTCACCAGGTTAGGGAGCATCCTAGTGATATCCCTGATTCGGGCTCCAAGTAAACTGCAGACTTCCCTATAATGAGGGTCAGCTCTGCATACTGGGCCCTTAGTCCCTTTCAGGAGCAAGTCTCCAATAACTAGGACCCTTCTCTTCTTTGTGGAGGTCGTCACATTACTGGAACACTTGCTTGATTTATGTGACCTTGTTAGGACGTTCAGTACAGGTTCTCTATCCTCTATACCCTTATTAGACTGGCTGTCTTCCAATAGGAGCTTGTATCTATTACTCAGTGGCAACTGGGGCGGGGAGGCAGGCAAGGGTGGTACTCGCCTTCTGACATGACCCTGCGCTTGGCTCCGCTCACCCCTTCTACTTGGGCTTCTGTCCTCCACCTGAGAAGTATAGGATACGGGCCCTCCCTGATTCTGGCTCTTATTTAGCTGTTGCCCAGACTACCTGTACTGGCTCCACCAGTCTACCTGTATTTCAGCCTCTCTAGTTCTCCTGAGCCTTTCTAGTTCAGCTTGCAGCTTTTCAACCTTGCAACTGTGCCACCCGGTGAAGCAGATGGTCTACCTGCTCGCACTGTACGTAACCAGGAAAACGCGAGAGAGTGCTACATTCCTGGCAGCCTGTCACCTGCACAGCCTCATCTTGTTGGGGGACCTCTGTTTGAGTTCCCACACCCATGCACAGTGTTGATGGAAGCCTGATCTTCCTATCTTTCTCTGCTGCAGTGTTGTGACCCTTTCCCCCTGCCCCCCTCCCCGGCAGCTGAAGCGTCTAAAGCAGCTAGCACTTTCGCTGCTGCGTGTGGTCTGAGCGTGACGTCTGGTTTTGCCTCCCTTAAAGATGTCTGGCTCCGCACCCCCCACAGTGTCTGCGCAGTAATGCCGTGAGAGTTCCCGACCCTCAGCAGCTGCCTCTCGGCTCCCCCGAGCTTTCCCATTCAGAGAACACTCAGAAACCCCAATAAAATAGTGTTCAGGGACCAGCGCTCTTGCTGCTGCGTGCGGTCTGAGAAAATCCCGAGGAGAAGGCATAGGACATCTAACAAGTTATTGCAAAGATATTCTTAGTATGATGTAGATGAAGAAAACTGGTATTTTGATAGGCTGTGTTTTCAAACAGTGTTTGGCATTGAGTATATAATGTTAGATGGTTTGGGAGGCTTGTCTTTGCATAGACTGAGATAAGCAGATAACTTTAACATTGTGCCATGTGTGTGTCAGAATGTACTGTATGTAAGAAACTGGCTTTTAATGAACTGGATACCTTCGTAATGAGGGGAGGTAACTTTCTTTCTAGTGCTACTTACTCCTCCAGGTGTAATACCCGTTCCCAATTTACATGAATTGATCTTAAAGGAGCACGTTAGTTCAGCACAAAGTAGTGTTGGCTTGCTTTCCCTGACTTTGTGACATGCAGGTCTGCCATTTCAAAGCAGACAGACTTCCTGAACTATGTATTTAAAAAGTTACATAAGACTCTGGACGTTGTGGTCATTCTGCTGTGGTCAAATATTTGAGATCCTGAGCTGTTAAGAGTTTGGGTCCCCCTTTTTTTTGGCTTGGCCCCTTGTTGTGGGCCATCTGATTTACTTTAATCATTCCTCACGGTTGCTTGTGTTGCATAGCTGGCTGTGGCCTTTGAAGCACCATGTGGTACAGTTCTGCTCAGCCCAGGTACTGAATAGCCCATAGGCAGAGGAATCTTACAAACCTGTCCAGTGTTGCTTTTAGACCCAGTTGGAGCCTTTACATTTTCCACCAGACAGATGGGGATCACAACAGGGGCAAGAATATACCTGTTGTGTTTCTGTCAGGTTCTTGGTCAGATTCATACTCAGTGAATTACATTTGGCCTCCATGATCTGCGCTGTGACCACAACCCAGGGAGAAAAATTGGTAATTATTCTGCTTGTTCAGATCTGCGAAGCTGCTTGTCCCCGCATTTATAATTAAGAAGAGCATCACTGAATTGGGCAGTGGTACATAACAGCTCTGACAGGAAGCTGCTATACCCTTGAGTTCTTAATCTCTGGAAAGTTAAAAGAGGACAGTGGGATTCTGCCCTAATTGCTAGTACTTAGGACTGCAGCATTTCTTTTGTGTTTTCTTCTTTTTTCATTATGATTTTATTTAGAAATAGATGAATCAAAGAGCAGTGTGATAGTAGCTGAGAACCAGCAATAACAACTTTAGGCTCATTTGTAGACAAGACAAATCAAAGCAGTGTGTTCCATCAATTTCTATTCCTGTGTCCACGAAAATAGTGTTAAGAACCATTCCAATTCATTAAATAACAGAGCATAAGACATTAGAATGTACTTTAAGTGATAAAGAGAAACAAAACGAATTCAAAATATACCTGAAACCCAGGAAAAGAACATTAAATAACTTTAAAAGACTATTAAAAATCCTCATGCTCATAACATCTGCTCAGTTTGTCATTAATTAAAATGGTTTTGTGTTGGAGTAGGGTATGCTTTTCTCATATAACCCACTTTGACTACCATAAACCTTATCAGTGCAGGGACTAGCGCTTCTTTCCCGGTGTTGTGCAGTTATATCCAAATTGCAGTAGGCAATAAAAGAAATAGGAATTATTTGGTTACACTTTGCTCCTTTTGGAATAATACAGCTTTTCATACAAATTGCTCAAAGCAATTTCATAGAATTTAAATGAGTTAAGCTTCATAGCCTGCTGTCAGAATCATAGAATCACAGAATCATCATGGCTGGAAAGCACCTCCAGGGTCCTTGAGTCCAACCTTTTCTCCTAGTGTCTAACCGCTAGATTATATCACTAAGCACCGCATCCACCCCTTCCTTAAACACCTCCAGGGATGGTGACATCACCACCTCCCCGGGCAATCCATTCCAGTATCTAATCACCCTCTCAGTAAAGAATTTCCTTCTAACATCCAGTCTAAACCTCCCCTGACGCAACTTGAGGCCATTTCCCAGCGTCCTGTCATCCTCAATTGGAGAGAAGAGACCGACACCAGCCTTGCTACAACCTCCTTTAAGGTAGTTGTAGAGGGCAATAAGGTCCCCTCTCAGTCTCCTCTTCTCCAGGCTAAACAACCCCAGCTCCCTCAGCCTCTCCTCACAGCGCATGTCCTCCAGCCCCTTCACCAGCTTGGTTGCCCTTCTCTGGACTCGCTCCAGCACCTCAATGTCCTTCCTGTACTGTGGTGACCAAAACTGGACACAGTACTCGAGGTGCGGTCTCACAAGTGCCGAGTACAGGGGCACAATCACCTTCCTGCTCCTACTGGTCACGCCGTTTCTGATACAGGCCGGGATGCCATTGGCCTTCTTGGCCACCTGGGCACACTGCTGGCTCATGTTCAGCCGGCTGTCGATCAACACCCCCAGGTCCTTCTCCACCAGGCAGCTCTCCAGCCACTCTTCTCCAAGCCTGTAGTGTTGCTGGGGGTTGTTGTGACCAAAGTGCATGACCTGGCACTTGGCCTTGTTAAAACCCATACAATTGAGCTCAGCCCATCGCTCCAGCCTGTCCAGATCCCGCTGCAGAGCCTCCCTACCCTCCAGCAGATCGACACTCGTGCTCAATTTTGTGTCATCCGCAAATTTACTGAGGGTGCACTCGATCCCCTCATCCAGATCATTGATAAAAATATTAAACAAGACCGGTCCCAAAACTGAGCCCTGAGGGACACTGCTTGTGACTGGATCATTATTACTATTTCCATTTTTCCTGCTGAAAAAATCAGGTTACAAAAAAATAAGCGAGCCATCCAAAAGTAGGCTAGAGTTTGTAAAACCTGCGTGCCCATCTGTTTTGATCATGTTTTAAAGATAGATATGTGTCCTCTTTTGTGTGACTCCTAAACTTTTCTTGTTAATTGAACTACAAGGCAGACAGAATTTTGGCCTTTTATGGTGTCTCTACTATTTTTCAAATGCTAAAAAGTGTTTGTTCTTTGCCTTTTTCAGCCTAACCATGCTCACTGTTCTGAGAGGGAGTCCACATCAGTAGGCAGGTGTTGTAGTTTGAAAATTACCAGAATTTTCAGATGTGCAGAAGTTGTGAGTTCATGAAGAACAAAAAGTTATGTTACTCTGAAGAGGACCCCTCCCTCCAGTTACCTGTCCTGGGGGAGATGACACTGTCCAGGCACCTGCCCCGGCCGGGCCTGTCCCGGCACCTGCCCCGGCCGGGCCTGTCCCGGGACCTGCCCTGAAAGTGCTTGTCCTGGGACCTGCCCCCAGTTAGCTGTCCCGGGACCTGTCCCGGAAGGGCATGGCTAGGTCAGCCTATAAAATGCGGAGCGGACTCTTTGTTCACTCTCTTGGGATGTGGGCTCTGAGCCGAGTACCCCCCACTGCCTGTTCCTGGGACGGTGGGGGTGGGGAAGGTGGCTTGGCCGCGGCTTCCGGCAGCTCCCTCCACTGTTTTTCCCCATTGGAAATGGGACAGAGTCGGGGCTTGCCAGGTCCGCTCCACTCCTGTAAATGGCAGGGGGGAGGAGGACGGCCCTGCGTGGTGCCAGCCCTGGCCCGGTGCCAGCACGGACCTGACGCCGTGCAATCCTGGCCACAGACCAGAGATGGAAGATTTTGGTGCAGATTTGCCATCACCCACCCCTGCCACAGAGCAGCCCTTCAGAATCGCGGTGAGCTGGGGTACTCCTCTTCCTCCTAGAGCTGAAACAGTAGAGAGAGAAGAGAGGGTCCTGAAAACCCTCTCGGCCATGTGCAGAGTGTGGGGTGGCCCTGTTGACGCAGCCATGCGGTTGGTCTCCATCTTGGATCCTGCACGTGGTTGGGGCCATGCGGCTACGCCGCCACCATTTTAGAGAGACTGATCAGCAGGAAGAGAGACTGTTTTTCATTTCTGCCACTGAGAAAGACTGGGGGTGCTTAAGTTTTTGGGGGAGAACTCCTTCATGCTTAGCTGAAGAAAGCAGAAGGACTTGAGAATCCTTAAACGTTGGATCTGAAAGACACAGACTGGGTTCTTTGTTTGAGATGTATGTCAGGCTGCACCGAGGGATGCAGGTGTGGGCGCTGAGCAGTCAGGCCATCCCGAGAGCGCTGAGTTGGAGAAGCCACGCTGAAGAATTGAAGAATTCACCAGTGTGCAAACAGTTTGGGTCTCACTGTACCGCAGATGGGGGTGATGCATGAATAACAGAGAGGATGGTGGTACTCGTCTCTACTTGACTGACATGCTCGTTTTCCCCAGATCTCTAATGTGAGAAAAGACTTAAAGCCCAAACGATAGTGACCTCCCATTGTATTTTTCTCAGTATGTGTGATGGCGTTTGTGACACGGTTTCTAGTTTGTGTGCGCTCGCTTGCGTAGCCTTTTCTTCCTTTCTGTATACAGCCATAGAGTCAATAAACCCTGTTCCAGTTTCCCTAAGCTATCCGTTGTCTGGCAAATTTATCCGAGATGACATCGAGACCTCACTGCTTTGCTTTCTTTTCCTTTATCTTAAATTTTGGTCTTGAACCTATCACAAAATTGGTGCCGAAAACCCAGGAGCAAAGCAGTTTGTTAGTTTTAACCCGCTACAGCAGGTTCTCAGTTGAGAGATATTTCAAAGAAAGCATAATAGTAGAACTAGTGTGGTATGTTTCATTGACTAAGGAGTTAACTGCCACTTTGTGTTCTTGTGGCTTAATCAGCAAAAGTTGAGTTAGTGCTAAGGCCTGCGTTATTAAATGTCAAACTGGTTTTGAAGAAGGTTCCTTGTCAAAGGAATTAAAATTCAGTAGAGAAATGGTGGTTTGAACTTTAGAATGGAGTATAGTTTGGTGACACTTTGGGCTGAGGCTAAGAGAGAGTTGGGAGTGAGACAGAGCTCAAGCCGGGCTGCAAAAGGGGTTCTGTCCACTTGTTCTTTTGGGCTACGGCTGGAGATCTTGGGCTGAGGCTCAGCTACTGTGTAGGATACAGACATCCTGGCCTGTATCAGAAATGGTGTAACCAGCAGGGGTAGGGAGGTGCCTCTGTACTTGGCACTTGTGAGACTCTGCATTGAGTACTGTGTCGAGTTTTGGATGTCGCAGTATAAAAAGTATATTATAAAATATTTTATAATATAAAAGGTGCTGGAGCAGGTCCAGAGAAAGGCAACAAGACTGGGGAGAGATCTGGAAAACAGGCCCGATAAGGAGTGGCTGAGGGAACTGGGGTTATTTAGTCTAGAGACGAGGAGGCTGAGAGGAGACCTTATTGTCCTCTACAACTACCTAAAAGGGGGTTGTAGCAAGGCTGGTGCTGGTCTCTTCTCCCAAATTACTAACGATAGGATGAGGGGAAATTGCATCAAGTTGCGTCAGTTGAAGTTTAGATTGGATGTTAGAAAGAAGTTCTTTCTTGAGAGAGTGGTTGGGCATTGGAATAGGTTGCCCAGGGAAATGGTGGAATCACCTTACCTAGAGATGTTTAGAAAATGAGTAGCTAGAGCAATTGAGGTCATGGTCTAGGGGTTAGGGAGATGTTGGGATGAAGGTTGGACTTGATGATTCTGGAGGTCTTTTCGAGCCATGCTGATTCTATGATAGAGAGGCAGAGCCTAAAGCTGCAGTTGAAGAGAATACAGCACTTGCTACAGCATTTTCGGGTATCAGGGCTTTGCATCTGCTTGTCTCTTGCAAAAACGAAGAACTGTTTTGGATACACCTTCATTTCCTCAGAGTACCTACACCAGTCATATCCCTCAGCACACAAAATACTCTGTGTTTAAACAAGCTTATGCTGAGGTTCTCGTTGGTGCAAATGCCTATTTATGCCAGTCAGAGTTCTCCCAAAACTAATGAAGGATTTCTCCATTACCTATTCTTGCCAAAATGTCACTTAACGGAGAAATTAATAGATCAGGTAATTGTTCTCTGAGAAGAATTCAGCAAATCAAAATCTGGTTGTGAAAAAACATATAATGCTTACCGAAAAATCATATGGGATTAATAGAGAAGAACTGGCTCTATGGCTGATGTTGCTGTCACAGTTCTGGGGTTTTTGCCAATGGGGTGGCCTACACTACAGCAGGCTGCTAGGTGTCAGGTGGGATTCACCTTTCTCAAATAAAAACTAGGCCTTTCTTTGTTTTCTTGTTGTGCATGTAATTGAATAGAGGTAACATTTAAGGAGTTCTTTTGCAGAAGGTGTGACTTCTATGAAATACACAGAAAATGCTTCCTTTCATCTACTATGAAATGATTCTTATTTCCTGTGTGCCCATTGTTGTCACTCAAGGCATGGTAGAGATATGCTGATGCAGATCCAGGTTTGGATGTAGGAATCTTGGATGCGTGGAATGGTCTGTAGTATTGATGGCAGGTTACTGTAGAAGGTTAAAGAGAATTAACATACCTGCTGGGGAAAATTAAGGATTTCAGCTCATCAGCAAGCCATTTAGACTAATTGTGGTGGGTTCAAGACCACAATTTAAGATAAAGGAAAAGAAAGCAAAGCAGTGAGGTCTCGATGTCATCTCGGATAAATTTGCCAGACAACGGATAGGTTAGGGAAACTGGAACAGGGTTTATTGACTCTATGGCTGTATACAGAAAGGAAGAAAAGGCTACGCAAGTGAGCGCACACCAACTAGAAACCGTGTCACAAATGCCATCACACATACTGAGAAAAATACAATGGGAGGTCACTATCGTTTGGGCTTTAAGTCTTTTCTCACATTAGAGATCTGGGGAAAACGAGCATGTCAGTCAAGTAGAGACGAGTACCACCATCCTCTCTATTATTCATGCATCACCCCCATCTGCGGTACAGTGAGACCCAAACTGTTTGCACACTGGTGAATTCTTCAATTCTTCAGCGTGGCTTCTCCAGCTCAGTGCTCTCGGGATGGCCTGACTTCTCAGCACCCACACCTGCATCCCTCGGTGCAGCCTGGCATGCATCTCAAACAAAGAACCCAGTCTGTGTCTTTCGGATCCAACGTTTAAGGATTCTCAAGTCCTTCTGCTTTCTTCAGCTAAGCACGAAGGAGTTCTCCCCCAAAACGTAAGCACCCCCAGTCTTTCTCAGTGGCAGAAATGACAAACAGCCTCTCTTCCTGCTGATCAGTCTCTCCAAAATGGTGGCAGCGTAGCCGCATGGCCTCGGCCACGTGAGAGATTCAAGATGGAGACCAACCGCATAGCTGCATCCACAGGGCTGCCCCCCCAACACTCTGCACGTGGCCAAGAGGGTTTTCCGGGATCCTCTATCCTCTCTCCTCCTGTCTCAGGTCCAGAAGGAAGAAAGAGCAGTACCCCAGCTCACCACGATGCTGAAGGGCTGCTCTGTGCGGGATGGTGATGGTAAATCTGCACCAAATTCTTGCTTCTCTAGTCTGTAGCCAGGGTCGCGTGGCATCAGGTCTGGGCCGCTGCATCTCCTCCCCCAGGTGGCGGGGCCACGGCGATGGGACCAGCGACCTTTGGGAGCCGCCGGAAGCTGTGGCAAGTTGGCGTCGGGCTGGGGCTGGCACTGCGCAGGGCTGTCCTCCCCCACCCTGCCATTTACAGGAGCAGAGCGGAGCGGACCCGGCAAGTTCCACTCCGTCCCATTTCTGATGGGGAAAGCAGTGGAGAGAGCTGCTGGAAGCCACGGCTGAGCCACCTTCCCCACCCCTGCCACCCCATGAACAGGGGGTGGGGGGTGTGCTGGGCTGAAAGCCCGCAGCCCAAGAGAGTGAACAAAGATCCTGGTCAGCTTTTATGGGCTGCCTTAGCTATGCCCTTTTGGGGCAGGTCCCTGGACAGTGTCAACTCCCCCAGGACAGGTAACTGGGGGGAGGGATCCTCTGAGAGTAACATAACTTTTTGTTCTTCATGAAAGCACAAATCTGCACATCTGAAAATTCTGGGAATTTTCAAACTGCAACACTAATAAAATAGAGTTGGCAAGCTCTAAGAAGTGTTATTACATGGCAGGTTCTCAGAGTATGGAGAAGAGACAGGACTGAGCAAGTTGCTGAAGGTAACACACAGCAGAAGCATTTCTTACAGCGACCTTCCAGTCCCTGAGAGGGGTCTGTCAGAAGGCTGTGGGACACTCTTCACAAGGGCAGGGAGTGGTAGGACAAGGGGTCATGGCTTTAAGTTGGAAAATGGTAGAGGGGAACAAGTTAGGCTAGGGAAAAGTTGTTTATCACAGAAATTAGGGATTTGGAGGAACCTCAAGAGATCATCTAGTCCAACCCCACCGTCACAGCAGGATCACCTTGATCAAATTGCACAGGAATATGGCCAAGCGGGTTTTAAGCATCTCCAGGAGGATCCCTGGAACAGGTTGCCCAGAGAGGCGGTGAAGGCCCCATCCCTGGAGACATTCAAGGTCAGGCTAGATGTGGCTCTGGGCAAACTGGTGTGGTGAGTGATGTCCCTGCTTGTTGCAGTGCAGTTGGACTAGATGTGATGTTGTCAAGGAACAGAACAACAGCCTTTGAAGTTTGCAGCTGGTTCCTGCTGTGGATTAGGTATGACACTGGGCTGTGTAGTGTTTAAAAACTCTGTGGACCCTGTTCACTTTTCCTTTGTCCTGTGCAAAATAAGTGCACCCTGTATGTAGAATGCTGAGAAATGAGAATCAACGTGTTTTCTGTCTTACTGAGTCAGAAAGGAGAGGCAGTGAAGAGTCACAGTTACTTTCTCCTACATGACTTTCACCCTTGGGTCAGCTGTTACAGTATATGTGACTGTTGTGTGGTGCTCCAGGAGTTAAAATCCAAGAGAAAATGAAAACACCTGCCCTATTCTCTTGGAGTACCATCCTCTGAGAGCAATAAAACCCCAAACCCAGGAAGAGTGTAATGGGAGTGATGGTGGTGGTAGGAAGCACATGCATTAGTAAGCATGCAGTATGCAGACTGAGTAGATTATAATTTTGAGCTCCTGAGCTTATCTTTTTGATCAGTTGATTGGCAGAACTCATGTTGCATTGCATATAGACACCTGCCTTTCATTTATTGCATTTATTTTGTGCTTTGAAGTGGTAACTCATGAAATTATGTAACTGTGGGCATCTCAGCTTTCATATTGTAATCCTAGACCTTGGAGCTGGGAAGAAGAGGACGTACGGTAGAGAGAGGCTTATCCTGGAAGCCTTGCTGTCCTTTGGGAAAAAAAGAATGAGGAGTGGGGAAGGGGAAAGTATATGATCACTTATGATAGTCTAGCCTTTGATCTACAGCTTCTCCATAACTGAGCTTTGATAATATTGTCTGGTTGGTTATACTCAGTATTATAGTTTTAGGATGTTGTTAGTGAGCCCTTGGTGTTGTCCTGAAGCTCACTAATGGGTGTCAGAGGACCCAGTGTAAGTTACGTGCACAGATCTTATTGGGAATTTTATTTCCATGTTGTTCAGGTTTTTGCTTCAGTTCTCTCCCCTTCCATGGAGCTTGTCTTTGCTTATGAGCAAGTCACTGAATTTAAGTGAGTTAGCTTCTCATTCTGGAACAGGGAGATAATGAATGCTGCTCTACTTTATGTATGGAACAGGGAAGTCATTAATTCAAGAATGCAAATGAGTATTTAAAAATTATTTCCATGTGTGAGATCTATTAATTCAAGTGATTTTGATCAGGGTGAAGTAGTTCGAGAGAAAACAGGAGTAGGGAACTGACTAGTTTCCGTGACGCCTGGATGCCAGGGAGGAGCATAACTGGCATTTGCCTCAGGAAGGTCCTGGAAATCAGTCCAGCATTTTGTCATGATTTTTAGTGCATAGATGAGAAATAGGTGGTATCAGCCTATTAGAATGCTTTTGTGTTGCAGTTAAAATACCTCTGTGCTGCGTTTTGTTTCAAAGTGTTGAGCTGAGATGGTGACAGATGCAGCAACACAGGGTTTCAATGAGGTTGTAACATCTGCCCAAACAGGGAATTCAGTCTACTAGTGACTGGACAAGACTGTGCTGTGTTACTGGCTGGCACATCTGTATTGCTGTCATCATGGACATCAGCTCAGTTATGTCTGCAGGAGTTGCACGTACATGCCCTGAAGTATTACAGCTAAAATTGTTGGTTATTGCTTCTGTTTTACCTGCCTGTGAACTCCACCTGAATAGGATTTCTGTGCCCCAGCAGAAGTTTGGTTTTTTGGGGTTTTTTTTTTCCCTGAAAAAGAAGCCTCACAGAATAAAATGTAGTTTTAAACAGTTTTGACAGTTAATAGATTTAATGCTATTGCTGCCAGCCCCGGTCTTTGAATGCACAGTCCCCTTCAGTGTGCAGCAGACTTTCTGCTTTGATGTGGTTCAGTATGGATTTAGACTCATCCTCTAGACTTCACTGAGTACCAACAGCCCTTACCACTGCTAAGGTAAATTTAAATTAACACTGCTACTATTCAAAAGATTCAAAATGGGTTATATGTGTTATTAGAGTTGGGGAAGTGAAATTTAAATACTTACTATCTGCTCAGCTAAATCTTCATTAGTGGTGCTGTGCAGCAAGTGAAGGATTCATCTTGCTTGTGTTCCCATTGCCTTAAATGAAATACCTAGTTTGCAGAAGCTCTCCAGAGCTTGAGAGAGAAATACTCCCATAATATGCTTCATTCAGTTTTAATTTAGATGCTTAAGAAACACGCTGTTCTCTTTTGGCTGATTGAGAAGTAGAGAGACTGAGCTCAACACTTCACTATTACATTTCAGAGACATGAGCACCATTCTTAGTATAGGAGTGTATTAGTTTGATTTGACCAGTGAATGGTAGAGGAGATAAACCTCTGTCTAACTTTGGGTGCAGATGAGTTAGAATTTTGGATACATATCTTAAATTGGGATTTGATTTGTCTAGAAATGCCCATATCTATTCAGCTGACTATAGGAGGAGCCTAAATAGAGACTTTAGGCTGCAAGTTAGAAGTTTAGATGAATACAGTTATGTGAGATGAAGCCCATCCTAAATTCTGTTTTCCTGGAGCTCCACTGGCAAACTAACAGATGGCTTGAAAGTAGAGGAACTCTTATTTACTCTGTTGCTTGTGTCTGAAGTATTCTGGAGAGTTTCCTTTGTGATTTCATAGACGGTTATATTAATAACACCCTGTTTGATTTGAGTGTGAGCAATATCAGACTAATGTTAATTAGTGTCTGGTCACATTTTTGAGCAGGGAAAGCTTATCCTTCTTAAGCTTGGCAACAAGGGAATGTGAAATGTGTCTGTCACTGAACTTGGAAGAATAATTAAGTCTTCTCATCTAGCATTTGAACATTTTTTTATAAATGTATCTTCATGTGTTTAATTGGTTTTGGTAAGCTAATTATCCAAGCACAATGTGGGAAGGGATTGATGTGGGTGATTATTGTTTTCCTCCTTTTTTTTCCTTAAGCAGGTCGGGTTGGCCTGAGTCTCAAGTCTAATGAAGATAAACTTTGGCTAATTTCCTTGTGGAAGTTGATTTAGTTGGTTTTCAAATACTCAATTCATTAATGAGCTTGGCCCTAGGCCCTCCAAAAATTAAGAAACTGATACACTGGAATGTTGTTTGGTGCTTCAGAGGATGTGAGAGGCATACTTTTATGATTGCTTCTGGGAGGAAAAAAAAGCTGTCAGTCATTTTCTATAATGAAGCACATTTTGCTGAATTAAAGCAGACCTTGTTTTCAAGCATAGGCCGCTTGGTAGCAGAAGGAATTTGGAACTTGTTACATGTTTTGACCATGGTTCAGAATCATCCAAAGTAGTAATTTGAGTCCTGCAATATGGCACAGAAATGAAAGGGTAGCAGAGCTTTCCATACCCTCTGTTGTGGTGGTACCAGATGTTCAACTGTTGTGGTACCAGATGTTCAGCTGTCAGTTTTCTTTCTTGCTTCCGCTCAGTCCTGAGGGATTGTATGGAAACAAAGTCTTTATCCATTCTTGAAAATAAGTTTAGCTTGTACTGTTTGGCTCATCTTTTTGCATTGATTTCAGCAAAAACTAATCCACTTGGCTTGAGCTCAGGTGATTTCCCCACTTTGTCTCTAAACAGCTGCTTACTGAATTCACTGTGGTACCAGACAGAGATGTATGCTCATTTTGCAAACTTCCTTTCAGTTTAGCATATTAACCACCATTCTTCTATAAAGGAAAATACAGATTCAGTAAGATTTTTGTTGCTGCATTCTGGAGCTGACACTGTGTGCTTGCTTTTGAATGGTTTCCAGTGGTTGGATCCACCTAGACCTGCTGGTCATTGTCACCACAAACAGCTTAAAGCACTATAGGACAATGCCATTTCTTCCCTGCCCTTTCCTACCATCTTGTATCAGGTTGAAAAGATTTAGACAAAGGCTGTCTAACCTGTCCTGATGAAACCAGGAGACCTGCCAATACCAGAAGACTTCTACTATTAATCTGGAACAAGTATTGGCTGTCAAAATGACAGTATCATTTTAAAAGTTGAGATAGTCTCATTAAATCTAGATGTGATTGATCTAACAATCACATTAGATGTGTTGATGCTAACAGTAATACAGCTACTAATGGTGTAGCATTCAATTAATTAATTAATTACTGCTGTAGTCATCAACTTTGAAATATCTCTTCATTTAACGGTGAGCTGGCATAATTTTTTTGTCAATGGATATGAAAAGTTACTGAGTTTAGCCAGAGACCCTCGGCAATAATATTCAGGATGCTTATGGTAATGAGTTTTACTGAATCCCTGTTCAGTTTTTGTAATAAGTTTTGTTCTTACGAAGGAAAACCCTTACCTATCAGTTTCCACCATGCTTTCTTCTGCCATCTCTGCTAGGATATCATGCTGTAACTCGTGTTACGGATAAATTAACAAACATAATGGAATCAAGAGCAGTGTAACTCTGACTGGAAAAGAGGTCTCGTGTCTTTTACAAGGAATGGGAAAATTGACTTAAAATCTTCAGGGGTTCAGTGTCTGCCAATGCTTTGATTCCTAGAAGTTTCGTTCTTCAGTTACCTGGTTGGTAGCACTTCTGGACTGAAGATCCTCTACATACCTAAAAGTCTGCTTCTGGCCAGGCTTGCTAGTACCATAGTTTTCATGGTGCTGCATAACTTGGCATCTGTTCAATACATAGCAAATCTTCTAGGCTCTGTTAATTATATGTCCCTCAACCTGTGTGAGCTGAGATGTGTGCACCACAAAGTGAGGTGTAGAGTACATCTCATGACTGTAGAAGTAAAGAGGCTGCTTCCCATGAGGTGTTGATTGAGCTAGAGGGCAGGTACCTAGGATGGGGGGGAGAGACACATCTCCTTTTCTAGGTAACATTCAGGAACTATAAATTTATGGATTGCTTGGAGCTGCAGTCGTTACCAGTTTCCCTTTTTAAAACTGATCTCTGTATGGAACAGTTAAGAAGTTGGAAGAATGAGGGAGAAGATGTGGTTGTGACCTAGTAGTGAAGATTATATAAATGAAGTAGAGGAAACCTGTTTTTTTCATTTCTGTGCCTACAGAGTTTCTGTGTGTGTATCAAATGAGTATTTGATACGAAAGCATCCTGAAGCAGAGGCCCCTTTTTCCAGGACATTGTTCTTTCTCTGGGATGAGGGATTTGTTCTTTTTATTTGACGTGAATGAAACCTGGTCCACCTCACTCTGAGATGGCTAGAGACTGTGAATCATCACTGCAAGGCAGTTGTCTTCTCAAATCTCAGGATAAGTTATGTGCTACAAACTCGTTCCTCCTCTGTCTGTAGTTACTGCTGCTCTGATTGCTGCCCAGTGTGTATACCCTTCCTGAGCATCTGTACCTCTTGCTGTTGTTTATTCCGGAAGTCTCTGGTTTTTGCTACACAACCAGTTGCTACGTCCCAGTAAATCAAGTTCTGAACCTTCAGATGTGCGTACTAACACCGATGTGCCCAGTGCTATTCACTTCTCTTGAACTGGTAATACACCGGTGACCGTTACGCGTTGTTCCAACTTCCTCATACGTGTACAAAAGTTGTGGAAGCACTGGGGGGGAGCGCTTCGTGCGCGGGCTCTCCTATTTATGCCCAGGAAACGCTGGCCCGCGTTCGGACCCTATCATGCGTGGCTTACTCAGGAGTACTCAGGAAAGGGAGCAGCACACAAGGTAACTCTTTGTTCAGGTGCACAGAAGGCCCAGTGGATATGCATTGCCCAAGACTTCCAAGCATCAAGCAGCACATTAGAGCTACCACCTGGCTGTGCTGCCTAGTATCTGGAAATTCTAGGCAAATGGCCAAATTTATCCTTTTGTAAAAATTTTTTTGCTAGGGCAGAATTTCTGTGCAGAAAATAAAAAAAGGCTGTGTCTGTAGAAATCCAGACATCTGGCAGCTCTACACTGGATTATTGAGTTTCTCTGTGATGAAGTCCAAATTGGAGAACAAGTATTTAAAGTTCTTTATTTTAAAGAGAAGCCATTTTTCCATTTCATGATTCTTGATAGTGTTTCTGTTGTCAAGATTACATTCAGATGAAGAGTAGGGTGTTAACTGGAGAAATTCATTCTGATGCCATTGCAAGGGGAATTAATTTCAGTAAATAAAATGTTGATAGCTTTCACTTTTTTTACATTTTATATAGTACCAAGAATTCTGTTTGGTTACTTTAAATCCTGTGTCACATTGGCATAATTAATGACTAGTATTTTTGCCTTGCAGTGGAAGTGATTGCAAGTATGGCCTCAAGTTGCATCAGGGGATGTTTAGATTGGATGTTAGAAAGAAGTTCTTTACTGAGAGGGTGATTAGATACTGGAATGGATTACCCAGGGAGGTGGAGATTTCACCATCCCTGGAGGTGTTTAAGGAACGAGTGGACGGCGCTTAGGGATATGGCCTAGCCGTTAGACACTAGGAGAAAAGGTTGGACTTGGTGACCGTAGAGGTCCTTTCCAGCCATGATGATTCTATGATTCTATGTAACTTCGCTGCAGGCCAAAATATTGTTTAATATTCATCTGTTTTTCTCCTCACCTCCCTCAAGCACCAGAAAACATCTAACTTTCCAGACTCATTAAAACAATACCCCTTGTGTCAGCAGATTGAAACTCAAACAGAACTACTAGGATCCCAGTCCCTAGAAGTGATTTTCATCACTTCTCCACTGTCACTACAGTTTTTACTAAGAAATTGTTGAAAACCCTTTGCCCAAGAATGTTTCATTTAAAAATGTGATCTCTGTCTAGATGGACCTTCTATTTCCTTTGTGTTTTGAGGCTCTAAAGACTCATGTGAGTTGGTTCTGTTGCAAACTACAGCTGTGTAGCAGTCTGAAAAAGCAGAACCCAAAATCCTGTGGGGAGTGCCTCCACTGATGAGAGAGAAAGATCCATCTCTTTTCAGAGTCCTCATTGCAGACAGTGTTTATATAGGTCTCTTTCTGATTCAATAGAATCATAGAATCATAATGGACTGGAAGGGACCTCGAAAGATCATCCAGTCCAATCCCCCTGACACAGCAGAATCACCTAGACCAAGTCACACAGGAACACAACCAGGCAGGCCTTGAACATCTCCAGTGAAGGAGACTCCACAACCACCCTGGGCAACCTGTTCCAGTGTTCTGTCACCCTCAGAAGTTCCTTCTCAGGTTGATGTGGAACCTTCTGTGTTCCAGCTTACAACCATTGCCCCTCATCCTATCACTACATGACACCGAGAACAGCCCAGCTCCATCCTGCTAACACTCACCCCTCACATATAGACATTAATGAGGTCACCCCTCAGTCTCCTCTTCTCCAAGCTAAAGAGACCCAGCTCCCTCAGCCTCTCCTCATAAGGGAGGTGCTCCACCTCCTTCGTCATCTTCATTGCCCTACGCTGAACTCTCTTCAGAAGCTCCACATCCCTCTTGAACTGAGGAGCCCAGAACTGGACACAATACTCCAGCTGTGGTCTCACCAGGGCAGAGTAGAGGGGGAGAAGAA
>VXBP01000129.1:0-14459 GCA_013400115.1 Rhinopomastus cyanomelas | reverse complement strand
TTCTCTGCATCCTCTGTCTCCAGGGCACCCACCTCATTCAGCAGGGGTCCTACATTGCCTCTAGGTTTAGTTTTACCTGCAGTGTATTTGAAGAAGCCCTTTTTGTTGCCCTTGACCTCTCTTGCAAGGTTTAATTCCAAGGAGGCCTTGGCTTTCCTAGTTGCATCCCTACATTCTCTCACCAGAGCCTGATAATAACCTCAAGTGGCCATCCTCTCCTTCCATGACCTATAGGCTTTCTTGTTCTTCAGTTTGCCTAGTAGTTCCCTGGTTAACCACGCAGGTCTTCTGGCTCCCTTCCTTGACTTATTCCTTGTTGGGATACTCATTTCTTGTGCTTCAAGAAAGCAGTCTTTGAATGTTGACCAGCTATCCTGAGCTCCCTTACCTGCCAGTACCCTGTCCCATGGGATGTCCCCTAGCAATTGCTTGAAAAGGCCAAAGTTGGCCCTCCTGAAGTCCAGGGTTGCATACACGTGACACATTTTCCCGAGCCAGCCCTGAGCCTCCTGTATGTTGGGTCAGACAGTGCTTAATGGCCTTGTTTTGATGAGGCATAAAAATGAGCCTTTGCCTTTAGAACCTTAATTAGTGTTGTAGCTGGTCCAACATCATGTCTTGCCTCCCTTGGAGTGCAGCTGAAGAAGGCATCCGAGATTGTACATTGTCTCTGGGCAGGTAGGTGGGCAGCCAAGGGGTCAATAAATTCTCAAGCTCTCTCTCACAGTCACTCCACTTCTGCACTCTCAGAGACTCAGTGCTGCTGTTCATAAAGCCTGCCAGGTATAAGCTCTGCGATGATTCAGAGCAGGAGACCACTTTAGATATTCCCAGAAGTCTCCGTCTTTCTTCGTTGATTACATAGAGAATGGAGGCATACAGACTTTCAGGACCCAGAATACAGAGAGATAACTTCTCCTATTAATATCTAAAATGTATGATTTTAAAGCCCTTCATATTCATAATTCTCTCTGAATTTAGTATAATTGCTTTGTTCATGTTGGATATTTAGCCCTTTTAAGTACATCTGGCATAATAGGAAAACAGTAATTTTGCTACTCATGTTTTAAATTTAATTACAGCATCTTACCATTACAACTTTCTCTAATGTGCCCATCAGAAAGTCTGAGCCTTTGGCAGGTGAATGTATTACTTACTAAAAACAGTTGCAAAATACATTTCAACAGAAAAGAGCGCGTGACGTACAAATGTGCTGCAAACTCTAGTCATCTAAAGTGTAGGTAATTTGGAAGATGAAGAGCCAAATTTTAGAACAGTCTGTTTCTTCTTACTGTAAAACCTCACTAGATGTCAGTGTGGAAGGGATTTTCTCTTGAATGCTGTGTGAGCTGTAAAATGAGAAGTGTGAATTCCTTTAAGACGTGCAGATTTAGGGTGGCAGTTATTGGAATCTGGGAATTGGGGATTTCTCAAGACGTAATTAAGTTGTAGAAACGGAGTTTCAGAACAATGAGAGCAGTTTTGATTAGTTCATGTTGAATTCTGAGACTTGTTTTTGTTCGAGTCATAGAGTGGGAGGGAGAGTTGGAATCTACTCCAACCCCTGCTGCAGATCAGGATCACCTACAGCAGATCCCACAGGAACACATCCCGGCAGATTTTGAGTGTCTCCAGAGCAGGAGACTCCACAACTTCCCTGAACAGCCTGTTCCAATGCTCTTGCTACCCTCACCATAAGAAAGTTTGTTCTTATGTTCAAATTGAACCTCCTGTGTTCTGGTTTATACCCATTGCCCATCGTCCACCGAGAAGAGCCCGGTTTTTCGAAGTCAAGATTTGTTTCAGTACTTACAGAAAGCTTTGAGATTTGCATTGTCAAACAAATGGGAATTTTAAAACTTAATTTAAACCAATTTTTAGGGTTAAACGTGTATTTTCTTGTTAGTTTGAGAAAACTGGACTTGTTTGTATGCAGGTAGAAAGTATAGTTTCACATGGCTCAACGCAGGGTTTACGCATTAACTTACATATTTAGGAACGAAACCCCCCCAATATATATTTATGTATGTTTAAGTTTGATTAAGGAAAGCATTCCTAATCTGCAAGTGTGCCTCTGCATTCTTTTAACTGTATAATGTGCTTATATGACATTTCAAGAATCAGACTATCTCTGTTCCTATATGAGAAGGTTGGTTGTTTGGGGATTTTTGGATTTGGGTTTTTTGAGGGTGTTTTGTTGAAACTTCAGTACTTTTATGGAGGCTTTAAGGTTTGGTTTCCTATGAGATGGATTTTTTTCCTTTAAATTAATTCCTTTGTGTTTCTGAACTGATACACCAAGCAAAAGATAGCAGATTAGATATTGTATGGTTGCTTGAAGTTACTTGCTTGTAACAGAAACTTCAGTGACCTTTCTGCTCTTTGGAATTACTACAAAGAAGCTGGTTCTGTCCAGAGTTAGGATATGACCAAGGAAGCGATAAGGAAAAGCTTAAACTCTGTTTGCACTAACTTACTAGGTTTAACTCACGTAGTGGGTGCATAGCCTTTAAAAACAATGTTTAAACACAGGAATAAAATAAGTGTTAACTCTGTGGGAGTTGCATCCAAAAGTTGTATTTTATCTTTATTATGTCTAGCTAAATGACTTTCTTTCATTTAGAGGCAAAAACTGGCATCACAAACTGATAGTCCGTGTGAGTCCTTACATATAAATCATTACAGGATGATTTGGGTTGGAAGGGTCACAGAATAATTTGGGTTGGAAGGGACCTAAGACATCCTGTAGTTCCAATCCCCTGCCATGGGCAGAGACGCTTCTCACCGGACCAGGTTGTCCAGAGCCACATCCAACCTGGCCATGAGCACTTCCAGGAGTAGAACAGTCACAACATCTCTGGGTAACCCATTCTGGTGCCTCAGCACCCTTACAGAGAGGAATTTCTTGCCAAGGTCTAACCTAAAGCCTGAAGCTGTTCCCCCTTGTCCTATCACCAACTTCTGAGTAGGTACTGGATGGCTGCTGTGAAGTGTCTCCCACTCCACCCTGAGCCTTTTCTTCTCCAGGCTGATGAGGACAGTCTGCTGAAGAATGGCTGAGGGAGCTGGGGCTGTTGAGCTTGAGGAAGAGGGGGCTGAGGGTAGAACGTATCGCCCTGCCCTCTACAACTACCTGAAGGGACATTGTAGAGAGGTGGGTGCTGGTCTCTTCTCACAGGTCATTAGCGGTAGAACAAGAGGGAAGGGCCTCAAGCTGCACCAGGGAGGGTTAGGCTGCACAGTAGGAAACATTTTTTCACTGAGAACCCCAGAGAGGGGGTTGAATCACTATCCCCAGAGGTTTTTAAGGGATGTTTAGATGCGGTGCTTAGAGATCTGTCCCAGTAGTGAACTCGGTAGAGTAGGGTTATTGGTTGGACTTGATGATCTCAAGGGTCATTTCCAACCTGAATGATCCTGTGATTCTTGAATACTGAAGAACTTAGGAAACCTACTAAAGATTTTTAATTGTTATATACATGTTGCCCAGACATTTTTTAGGCACTGCCTGGTGTCACATTTCCTTCTTCTGAACTGATACCTTACTGGAGTTTAGTTTCTGTTCTGTGTTGCACAGTGACTCAGTGGCTGTAGCAGGTCAGGCGTAGTGCACTAAAGAGACTTTACAAAAGCACCTTCTAATGTGTTTTACATAGGTACCTTGTTCTTTTTGCTGTCAGCGTTGTGTGATGGATGACTCTGCAACCCTTTCTTCAGGCTATGAGGTTCTTTGTGAACAATGGCCCACATTTTGGCCCACAGGAAGAAACGTGCTATTGTTTAACTTTACAGACCTTCTTGTCATGATCACAAAGTCCTCTGATAGGAAAGAAAATAAAAAGGAAGTTTAGGGAAAACCCCACTGAATACTTAGCCTTCGTACCTAGGTACGTATATATGTGTACTTGATTGCTGACTGAAGCATGGGATGGTCGGGTCATTACATTATCCTTCAACTTACTTGCATTTCCCATGGTATTATTGTGTGAAAGTGTATTATGCAGAGTTTGGGTTTGTTGATCTTTTTTGATCATCTGGAAGCAAGCAGAAGATTTTGATTTTGAAATATCGCTGGTGCACAGTGTACTGTAACTCTGGGAACTGCTGCTGTAATAAGATTTTATGTTGCTGCTTTGGAAATGTCTGTATTGATTTCTGTCAGAGACTGGATGAAATATTTTTTGCGTTTAACTTTCTGTATTCTATGCAGATCTTGGGCACAGGACAAAAGCCAGCCTCTGTAACTAGTCTCAGCTGTCTCCCTGTGTTTGGTTTTTGAGTGTTTTTCATGTATTAAACATTACAAATAATGTAGTTAAGGGATGCTGTGAATGAAGTTGCACACAATGGCATGTTTTGCCTTGCCTGTCTCTGCTGTCTAAGACTGGATGCCAAAGAGTTTGGCACAAGTACAGCCTTTGTTGTACTGTATAACCTTTACAAGCTGTGTTCTTTTAATTCCATCAGTAGAACAGCATTTGGCTGGGCTGTAGTTTACACTCGCTTCCTGAGTCCTGGGATTCATCTGCTCTTGTCTACAGCTTCTCACTCTGCCCTTAAACCTCAGGTTGGAATATTTACAACTCACACTTGTGTAATGATTTATGGGAGTATTTTCTTTTCAAGGAGGACTGAAGTTGACTGATCCATGCAAGATTGCTGATTTTCTGTTTAGAGGAGATAAAAGTTTGCAAAGAGGATACTCTTGGTATTGGTAGAGACAGAACCGGTGTCTCTGGTTTACTCTAAATTTAAAAATTGGCTGGGTAAAACAAAATGAAGAATTTCATATAAACAGTCATTTTGTGGGCTCTCTCTCTTGTGGACACTGCAGGAGAATTGTGTCCCATCTATTTATGCTGGTGGAAAAAAGAAAGCTTAATTCATGTTCATTACATTGATGCTATCATCCTTTCCCAAAAGCTGACAAAAGCTGAAGTCTGTCTCAGTGGAATGTTATTTTGTGGAGTATAGGGAACGAAAAGATACTCGTGTTTTAGTGAAAATAACTAACTTTAGGGTAGCAACATTTACCACCTTCTCCAATTGCTTGCTAGAGGGAAGGCTTTGTGAGACTTTGGCAGACCAGTATTTGGTCAGTACATGCCAGGCTTTGCACACAAGTCTTAAAACTCAGTGCAGTGACTTATGTAAGAAGATACTGTTAAAAGCACAGTCCTCTTCCCGTGGTGTGGTTGTCTCCTGACAGTTTTCTTATGTGGTGAATGAATCCTTAGTTTTAGAAGACTTGGTTTGTGCTAAAACTCACGACCACAAATAGTGTCTAGCCTGACCTTGAATGTTCTCAGGGATGAGGCATTCTTCCACCTCTCTGGGCAGCTGTGCTAGTGTTTCTCCACCCACACTGTAAAAAATTTCTTTCTTACATCTAGTCTAAATATCCCCACTTTTAGTTAAAGCCAGTGTCCCTCATCCCTTTACAACAAGTCTTGCTAAAAAGACTGTCCCCATCATTCTTGTAAGCCACATTTGATTACTGAAAGGCTGCATTAAGGTCTCCTCAGAGCCTTCTCCAGGTTGAACATCATCACTGGAGAGGTGTTCCATCCCTCTGAACATCCAAAAGGATAGTTACCATGTTCTCTGGACTCCTTTGTGGAAGGGATATCCTTTCCATTTCCTGGAGGTTAAGTTAGTGAAACTCACCAATTTTCCAGTACCTTTTTTTTTGTTTCTGGACAAAAGTGAACTGTGGTCATTTAAGATGTGCACAAAACCATTAGCTAGAGATTTTGTTTTAGTGGCCCCTTATTTAGGTTTATAACTGTACCAGAAATATTTGTGTCACAAACACAAATGTCCTTTTACTGAAAAGAGAGACCAGCAGTTTTATCACAGTTAACCACAAGAACCCTGTGTTTGATAGTGGCTGCAAGCTCCAAGTATTCCTGCTTTGCCCTTTATCTACACCCCAAGGTGCCCCTTTTTTTCCCACCCAGAAATTCTGACCAGGCTGTCATTGAAAAACTGAAATGCTAGCATTGAAATGAGAAGTAACTGCTAGACTTTAGAAGGGTTTTGGAAGCTTATAGCCTCAAATATGGAGATTTCTGAGAAGAATTTTGTGCTTAACCCCTATTACTTTTAGCCACTTAAGAATATTTTAAATAAATCTGGAGGAACAGTGGACTGTGAAATGGGACAAAGTTCTAATGTGAAAAGTTTGGGGGTTGTCTGCCCTTGTGATTTGACTTGATGTAGTGTGGAGTACGTCTGTGTAGTGCAGAGTATTCTGAGGATGTTTCATTCATTGTTTTCTGCAAGTGCTCCATAGGGAAAAAAGCCTTGAAAAGTTAGGTATGTGGTGCTGTTTGTGAAGCCTTGCAGACAGCTTTTCATTAAAGCTGCCTGAATACTCGCGTCAAGTATTTCACTAGCTTCTCAGCAAGAACTGAATGTGAAATTATGCTCTAATTAAAGTCCGCACGTCTTTGCATTCCGTATTTAGAGACAAAGCTGGAATTCAAATTTGCCTCAGATTTGAGATTTTTGCCTGACAAGGATGAGTCCTCTAGAGCAAAGGGTTATTGTCTTCTGTTCCTTCCTGTCTCCTAAATAATGGTGCCGAGGATGCTGCCAGGCTCTTATGGCATTTGAGCTCTGTCTGCTTCCCCTGTCGTATTTGCTAATAGGGGTTTGTATTCGTAATTTACCTGATGGTTCATTTGCCAGAACATAGCTGAGTACTTTTTGCTCATTTGGCAGTCCTTGTGTTGGCGTAGCAGCCATCGTGGAAGTCAAATGTATGTGTTAGCATTTGGATCTCTTGGCAGATGTGTAATGTAGAGGAGACACCACTCTGACAAGGCTCTGCCCGCATTTTAAAAGTGCTTTGGTTATCATCTGCCATTGTGGCTCATGTTGATGGTTATCTGCCTTTTCAGACTGCAAATAGCACCCTTCTCCTTTCCTTATTTTTTGTTCTTGTGATATTGCAAAGGTTTGCAGAGGTACCTTTGTGAAGGTACCCACAGCATGGTACGAACGTCGAAAGAGAACTTTATAATGTTCATTTTCTCAACTGCCGTACTGGTTCTGTAAACAGTTTGTAGTCTGTCTGTCTCCTCTTGGCAACTGAGAAGGCTTTAGGACATGGCATGCGTGATGGATGGGTTCAGCATTCTAACGCAGCTTGGCCGCTGTCGGAGATGGTGGTCACAGGAGAGATGCAATCCAGCTCTGTAGAGGCCCTGAACAGCTAAGGCAGAGGTGGAGCATTTCATTTGTTATCTGATGCACAGACAAGACTTTGTTCTACGAGTGTTGTAGGGGGTTTTTTTACAAATAAGGTGGGAGTTTTATCTTGTACAAACTTGAGCTGTTTAAGATGTTTTGGCTCAGTTCCCAAGTGTAACGAGTCTGGAGGTTGCAAACACATGGCTTTCTGTGGCCAAAGAAATGATCAGATTGGATCAGATGGAGAAATCAAACCTCTGGCCATGCACAGATGGTCTTGCTGTCTGAGCATCCTCAGGAATGGAGGTCTCACAGGCTGCATACTAACTAGCAGGCAGTGTCAGTAATCAAGGGGAACATTGTGCCCTGGGGAAATTCTTCAGAGTGATTTCCATCAATACACATACTAGGTGGATATTTTAAGTAGCTCTGAGGATCAGAAGCCTGTGTTGGGACAGAAACTGAAGATGGTTCTTCTCACTGACCAGGCAAATTCTATAGCATGTATTCCCTCCTTTTTTAAAATTAGGCTGCTTACAGACATTTTAAGGTTGTGTGTGAGTAACTGAGCCCTTTTCATTCAGATCAAGAAGCAGCAAATTAACAGCTTCTCTTCACTGAACTAGTCATAGTTGCACTAGTGTAGCAGTGATGTAGGAGGAAACATGGTACCAGTCTCCTTACACATCTGGTTTGTTTAACACTGGTTGTGTTAAAGATCTACAAATGAGAATGTTTTCTCTGGTGTCTTTATTTGATATTTTAATTGATTAGCCTAAAGACCGTGTCTGGATGCTGTGTATGTAACTGGTATCTGTTTGAGGAAGGACATAAAACTCTTTCTCTAAGCGTGAAGAATGATAATTATCTTTTTCCCCTTTGTTTCTACTCTCAGACCTGTGGGAGACATATGTTACTTAGCAAAGGGAGAGATGAACATAAATTCTGACCTCAGAAGAAGTTAAAATGTGGAGTGTTAAAATGTGCTGTGGTTTGCAGACACGTTTGTTGTTAGATTTGTTCTTTGACCAGGTTTCTGAAAGGTGGCAGGAATCATCGGCATTGTGGGAACAGAATCAAAACTGTGAGATCACTGTGGATTCACCAGAAAGTTGGACACATGCTTAAGCTTTGGAAGCCAGATCATATTTTATTCCTGTTCACTGAAAGCAGCATTCAGGAGGATAACATGTAATGTGATCACAAGTTTTTCTTTCTCGGTCTTCTTTGTTTGAATTGTTTGAGGCTTTGTTTAGTTGCACAGTTTCAAACTAAATGTTTACAGATTGAAGTATCCCTGGTAAAGCAGGTTTCTGTGTACAATATTTGGTTTATTTGAAGTTCAGATTTCTTTAAAAAGAAATTCTTAAAATCAAGTGGTTTTGTTTTATTCTTGTTTGTCTTGCAGATTGATCCAGCTTTGAAAGAAAAATTAAAGCATAACCCTGTGACACTGGAATCTGAATATGAGGTAAAATAAATTTGTTGCTTGGGGCTCATAATCTTGGCTACCCTTGATTACCCTGGCCGTTGGTGGGTTGTATCTGTCCCTAACTAAAATTAGATCAGCCATCTGCCTTTGACTCACTGACAGCAAACAAAACCAAAGTTTTATGGAAAGAGATGTTTTCGGACACACAGTGCTTCTTCTTTCTGAACACAGCTTTACTTTGATGTCCAGGTACTGAGTACAGTGGCACAAATTCCACTGTGTCTGTGGTTAACCTGGTGTGGAAATGCAGAGCTGATGTTGGCTTTAGACATAATGTGTGTATGTGTGTGGCAACACTCCTACTAAACGGGTTTTTAAGACCTTAGACCAAATTATGGAACTGTCCTTTCTTGCTTCTGAAGCTTAGGTGGATCTTTCACATAACTGCTATTGCTTTTTCACTGTTTTGTAAAATTTTACGGAGAAATATTTCACTCTTTTTGTCAACAATGCATTTTCTTCGCATCACTCTGATCTCCAAAGTGGCTATTTTGACCAGTTTGATATCCAGCTTCATGAGTCTTTAGGCCTGCAAAAAAAGACATGCTGGGAAAAGTGGGAAAAGCCTCCCTGTATTCAGAAACAAAGCACAAAGCTATTTAAGATAATTTTTAGTATTTTAAAATTAGTTGGGTTAAACATCTATCTAACACTTCATCTCTCTCTCTAGGGTCTTCATGCTCATCAGTTGTTCTTATTCTTCCTATATCACTTTCCCGTCGCAAACCTTTGAAGAACTTAATTGCACCCATATATCTCTTAGCTATCCAAAGAGCACTATGTGGTCTTGCTGTAAGGCCTTTCTATTAATTACTCTTTTGTGATTTGTCTGCAATAAAAATAAAGCTTCCCTTTTGTGTTTTCACATGGCCATTTTCATGGAACATCTGTCTACCTGCCAGGTTTGTGATGGAGTTTTATCCTTACTGCAGACACTTTTGCGCTGTGTTTTATGGAGTAGGGATCCCTGAGTACATATGGAAAGCTCCTGTGGAGACTCAAAACATACAAATCTATTCAGTTGTGATTGTCTCTGGGGATTATTTTGTCTTTGAGCTTCTACAGAATACACTGCACACTTGCTCTGATTTATTTCTGTGGATGAACTACAAGTAGTAAAAAGAACCACGTCTCTGTGTTTAACTCACTACTTAACCTCAAAATCAACCAGTCTGTATACAGAGAAGTCTTGCTTTTTCTCCGGAAGAGAAGTAAATAGTTGAAGGGTAATATTTAAATGGCCATTATTGCATTAGCTTTATGGATAAACCAATGATAATAAAATACAACTGGCAAAACAACGTATTACAAGCCTGCTGGGTAATGAGGCTCCTTCCTGATGGATGGACAGAAATGACAGAAACAATCCTATTGTTTTCTTAATCTAAACTGCAGAGAATTTCCAGGCCAAAATCCTTGCAATGTAGTGTTTGAGTGTTACAGTGGCGGAACAGTTCAGCCAAACAAATGGATCTGCATTTCCAAATAGTGAAAATAGATTCCGTTTGCTGGGCGTGTGATAATTTTAGTCAATGTTACCTCTGTATGTGGTGAACTGTCATGTCCAGACCTTAAGATAAGGGAGTGACTCGTGCTCACAGATTCACTTGTGGTCCAGTTAAGGATGCTTACACCACAGGTTCACATGAAGATCGAAGTTTTACTATAGCCATTAAATTCCAAACTCCAGCAGCACAGAAAATCACCAGGATTTCCCAATATTGGACTCAGAGGGTACAAGAATCACTGTAACTGTCCAAGCTAAGCTCAGAGATCTGAAGACACTGGGTGGAGAGCTGAAAGCAGGAAGAGAGACAGACAGAGAAGCAGCAAGAAGGGGTGGAAGAGCAGTGGAGGGAGTGAAGAGGAAAAGGGAGAGTAGGAGAAAAGAGAGAGGAAAAGAAGAAAAGTGGGGAACAAAGTCCCATATCACAACTCCAAGTTTCAGTGATGAGGTCTTTTGATGCCTTCAGCAGTGCTTCTGTCAGTCTCTTGTCCTGGTTGCAGGCTGGAGTGGGGCTAATGGTAAAGCCACCCACCATTTGAATCTCTCCCCTTTTATACTCACTACCAGCTGGTGCTTTTCTTCGCCCCAACGGTATAGAGAATCTTGCAGACGAAACGTTGTTAAGCGAGTCCTTGAGGGAGGACAATTTCTCATGTCATCAGGCTCTGCAGATTCCCTTCCCATGCAGAGGATTGCCAGGTACGGGGTTCATGGGTTACAGTTGTTTGAGCCGTCAGTCTGACATGGACAGAATTCAACCAGTCGCTGAGTTACAGCTGGCATTTTAGAGATTAGTCTTCTTCTGTGGACCACATATGTTCTAGGCTGTGAGGTTTTGGGTGGGTTTCCCCTCCATCACTTTGCTTTTTTTAACTTGTCAAAAGTACAGCTCTAAAGAACGTGTTCTGTTTGTATATGTAGGTCACGCTGAAGGGTTGCACCAGTGGCTGTTACTAAATATGTTATGATAAGAGACCAAGGGCAGTTACCAAAAAAAGTTGTAAAGCCTTATTTTACATTATTATTACCATTATATCTGCAGCTCTTACTGGGGATACCAAGCCAGCTGTTATGAAATGTGCTTGCTTGATGCATGTAAATGTCCACTGGCACTTTCTAAGATGTTTTAAAATACCTTGCTATCCTTACATATCCGTACAGAAAAGTACCTGGTGAATATATACTGAATTCTTTTAGAATATCATAGAATCATCAAATCATCACGGCTAGACAGGACCTCTGGGATCATCAAGTCCAACCCTCATCCCAACACATCCCTAACCACTAGACCATGGTCCTAAGTATTGTAGCTACTTGCCTTTTAAACACCTCCAGGGAGGGTGATTCCACCACCTCCGTGGACAGCCTGTTCCAGTGCCCAACCACTCTGGGCAAAGAACTTCTTCCTAATATCCAATTTAAACCTCCCCTGATGCAACTCATGACTACTTTAAGGATACACCTTTATGGACGTATTGCAAAAGATAAAGACGTTTATAATATTTCGAACGTGTTGAAGTCTGCATTTTGTCACCAGAGTAAGTGGGGCTGGTGATGAAAAAAAGTTGTAATCACGGATTTAATCCATTGACTGTGAAGAAATTAACATTAAAACATTTTCTTACCTTACAATTTACTAGATTATATTTTCAAATTAGGAATAATATATTTCATAGTGGAGTATTTCTGGCCAGGCTGCTGTTTAGCAGAAGGCGACATTTGCGTGTGTCATTTGTACTGCATCTCTCGTATCTCAGGTCTGATAACAGCGCCATTTGTCTTGCGCCTCGGGACACGCCAGGAGAGCCGGATACCTTTGCATGTGTTCTCTGTGTTTTTGCATTCCTCTCACACGCTGAGGTGTCCTTATGTCCTCATTAGTCCTCGCTGCTCACTTTTACCTAATAACTCATGGCTTTGTCCACTAGTGACACTGGGGCTTGTGCAAATGTGGAGCTGCTGCTGAGCTGGGCCTTGTAGCTCTGTAAAAAATGTGATATTTGACCTGTGAAAAAAGCTTAGAATATTTTATTTGAAAGCATAAAAATATTCTTTGAAAGAGAGACATGAAAAACCTGATCTATGTGATGAGTTACAAGCATTACTGTGGATGTACATTCCTTTTCATTGGGTTAAATGCAATCTCAGAGTAATATACTTTATCATAGCACTTGGTCTCTTAAATCCATGGTCTAAGTACACTCTAAAAAAACATGTCAGGCCCCAAAACAAAAAATTGTAGTTCACCTTTTTTTCCAAGCAAACAAAAATACTTTTAAGAATAATTTATTCACATTTTACAACAGAAAAAAGTTAAATATGTGATATCCAATGGGAACCGATGGCAATTACAGGTGGAAAAAACCTCACTGTAAATAAAAAATGTGAAGGATTGCTATGGAAACAGTAAATGAGAAATTGTAAAGTGGAGAAGATTGATACAAAATGCTAAGGACATCAGAGAGTTGTCTGATGGGTAAGGGGTTGATGTTGCAGTAAACTAAGAGTATCATCACGAAGATGTAGAATTGCGAGGAACCGTGTTGGTGAAGTAGTGATGATATGGGAAACCTACCAAAATGACATGCAGTTTGCTGGACGTGCTGGGTCTGGCGGGGAGGGATTAACAGGGTGCTTCGACGTGGCTGGCGGAGGATCTGAGAAGGAACTTCCTCACAGTGAGGGTGGTGGAGCACTGGAACAGGCTGCCCAGGGGGGTTGTGGAGTCTCCTTCACTGGGGATGTTCAAGACCCGCCTGGATGTGGTCCTGTGTGACTTGGTCTGGGTGATCCTGCTGTTGCAGGGGGAATTGAACTAGATGATCTTTCGAGGTCCCTTCCAATCCCCGATGATTCTATGATTCTGTGATCCATAGATAAGGATTTCTGTAACTGTAGTCAAGGCTACTGGCCAAATGGTAAGAGCAAATTTTATATTCTGTGAAATCTCTAGTTGGTTGGGCCTTGTTAGGAAAATTGGAAGCTATAATCACCTGTAATCAGGGAGGGATGAAATTGAGACTGGGGGAGGGTGAACTATTAGAGGTATAAGTCTTGCTCTAATTCAACCAAAGAAACAAACGATCTTTGTCTCAGTAGAAGTTTTGAATCGGGTACACCCAAGAGTATGGGCTTCTGGAATCCCTGGAAGGTCTGAATAGGCTGCCCTGATTGATGTCAGGCTAAAACCTGTGGCCAAACCAATAATAAAAAAAACAGGTGTCATTTAAAAGCTGAAGATTGGAAATCAATGGACTTCNGTGGAGAAGTAGAAAAATGAATCATCTAATTAAACAACAAATTGCTGAGATTTGTCAGACAACTAACGTGCACTGGTACCATAACGCTGCTGAGGATACGAGCCAAACCACAGCCACAGAAGTCCCTTTGCAGTTTGGCACGGCAGACCATGTCACTGGCCAAACCTGAGACAGGACTGGAGTCGGGTGGGGGAACAACATTTGACGCGGGATATATTAGCCCTAAGAAAACTAGACCAGACTAACAAGTGTGTGTCAGGTACCCAGGCATGAGGATTAGGTAATCCTATCCATCCTCTTAACCCTGGGACTGGGTATATGTTAAGAATTTTTCAGGAGACCTGCTTCAGGAAAAATGCAGTGGACCTTAGCAGGTGCTGTTAACCACCACATCACTGCAGTCAAAATCTAGGAGCGACCTGCCTGGATCCACTATAGTCACATAAAGAAAGCCCCTGATCCAGAGGAACCCAGGCCATGGACTTCTGACCCAGCAGGACCTCTGAAACTTGAGATAAAGCAGCAGACACCAACATGAAACTCAAAATCTTGTTGATAATTGTACAACATACTTTTTAGTGGTATAAGAAAAATCTAGATAATTATGAGAATTATAAGCAGAATAGAATCAAACATCAGGTAGAAACTGGGAAATTTTTCAAGGAAACATTACCTGATGATGCCATTACATGAGTGTAGTGAAAGAATTTGCCCTGTTCTTAAGAAAAAGGGAAGAATTGGGACAGGAAACCTAAGAAAATGATGTGCAATTTGCTGGACGTAGTGATGGGGGGGGGGTGGCTTAACAAGGTGAAGCAGGTGGCTTAACATGCAGCAAGGGAGACTGTTGCTTCCAAGACTACATTAATGAAACAAAAAGGACCGGAGCTGTGCTACGTGTTCATCTGATTCAGGAAGGATAGGCCAGCTAGACGAGGTGGGGGAGTTGCCCTCTACATATGTGAGCCACTGAAATGTGTTGAGTTCTGTTCAGGGCAGGGGA
>VXBP01000128.1:0-25551 GCA_013400115.1 Rhinopomastus cyanomelas | reverse complement strand
GGGTCTTTTCCAACCAGAGTGATCCTGTGATTCTATCAGGTCAAAAAATGGGGAAAGTTTTTACAAATCCTAGGGCATTTATTTCACTAACTCTAAGCTGAGGTAACCATTCCAAGGCGACCTTTAGTGCCAGGTCATATATAAAAACTACAATGTCTGAATTACCCTCTCAGTAACGGGATGACCTCCAATGTTTTCTTACATGCAAATGTGACAGTTGGGTATACTTTCTCATAACCCTGAAGAATTCTTAGAATGCAGAAGATATTCTTTTCTCGGGCTTCCAGATGGCTATGAGAGCAGCTTGCTGCAGCAAAAACTGCATTTCAGCCATGCAGACCCAATGAAAGGCAATTCATTCTCTCTCTCCCTTTCTCTGTGTAAGCCTTTGCAGGGTTTTAGTACTGTTACGCAGCGCAACTGTTTCCACATCAGGAGAAGAAAAAAGGTAGGGAGCAGCTGGTGGAGAGGACTGCCTTCGCAGCAGTATTGCAGGGTTTCTTTGCTATCAGCTTGTCCTTTAACCCTTTCTTTACCTGCTGTTACTATAACTCCTTATTTTTTCTTTACTATAACATTGTCCCTGGTTTTCAGTTGTGTTTTAACAGCCGTGAGAAAATCCAAATCTGCACAAAATAATCTAAACTAAGAAAAAAAAAAATTGGTAACCAGATACCAGGGCTCAAACCCACAACCCTCAAATTAGGAGTCTGCTGCTCTACCAACTGCACCACTGCTGGAAGTTGGTTTTCTACATTCCAAGAATTCTTCTTTCCATGCAACATTCTGTCGCAGGTAGAAAGAGTCAAGAGGTAATCCCACGGCACTCAGAAACATAATCTTCACAAGATCATCTCCTGTCACTCTTAACTTTACCAGTAAAGGACAGAAAATAAGGAAAAAAGCCAACACAAGGCATCAGTTACCCTACTTTTGGCTGATTCTTTTAAGGACAAAAGAGACTTAGCTGAGATATCCTGCCTTAACCACTGCCTAATAGGCTGCTTCTGACAGAGAAAGTGTTTTGCTTCTTTATATTCTTGTGAAATAGCTTTAGTTTGCTATCTTTTTAAAACAAATCATCTCAGATTCACACAGCTTGTTTACAATGCTTTACATCAACAGATGGAAGACATCCTAAAGACAGCGTGTCATCCTAAGAGGGAAAGCATACCCTCCAATGCAATCATACATTGAGATTATTATCCTGGTAGGTCCACTTCAGACAATGGATGCTTTCTTGTATTATAGCCATTATCACAGGAACAGTGTCTGATGACACCGGTTAAGCACCTGCTCTGTAACGTGACAGGACCACATCACTTTCACCCCATGTTTCTTGGGGGCATAAACAGCTGTGCATGAAGGGCAGAACGTTAATATCAGTTTTCCTGTTTCATGCACTCTGTCAGTGACAAGAGGCAGCATTTATCCCAGCCGGGAGATCCAACCCACTTCAGATCTAAACTGCTCTCACAACAAATTAGAGCTCAGCAGCAATTAGATAATAATCACTTTTGCACCAGCATAACAATCCTGCAGGTAGAAAAGCACTGTTAATGGAAGGGACATGAAAGATCATTTACTTTTACCTTTTTAATTTTTTCCACTTTATTGCAAATGCTAAAATGATAATGCTAAAAATGGACACGAATACATTTCAGAAAGCACAGCAGTCTTGAACCCAATTCTCCAGCAATCTTACAAGATCAAAATGATGCCAGAAGTTCCATTAGAATAAAACTACATGAATGAGAGTGAACAGAAACAACAGTAAAAACCTAGGCAAGGTAAAATAATATAATACACTACTGTTCACATGCAAAAGGACTTCAAATATGTTGAAAAGGTTAAGACATCCAGAAAGCTCCAAGTGAGCAATTTGTGACACTGTATAGTAAGGTGCTCCTTGCAGCACATGTCACAAATCATAGAATCATTCAGGTTGGAGAAGACCCTTGAGATGAAGTCCAACCATTAACTCCACTGAGTTCACCACTAGACCATATCTCTAAGCACCACATCTAAAGGACCTTTAAACACACCCAGGGCACAATGACTCAACCATCTCCCTGGGCAATCTGTTCCAGTGTCTGTCTACTCGTTCAGTGAAAAAAATGTTCCTACTGTCTAGCCTAACTCTTCTGTGGTGCTTCTTGAGGCAGGACCTCCCACCTCCATACAATGTCCCTTCAGGTACTGTTGTAGACAGCAGTAAGGTGTCCCCTCAGCCTCCCCCTCCCTCTTCAGACTAAACAGCCCCAGCTCCCTTGGCTCCTCCTCATGAGACTTGTCTAAGCCCTTCACCAGCTTTACTGGTCTTCTCTGCACCTGCTCCAGCAGCACCTCAATGTCTTTCTTGAATTGAGATGCCCAAAACTGAACCCAGTACCTAAGGTGGGGCCTCACTAGTGGTAAGTTCATGGGGCCAATCACTTCCATACTCCTGCTGAACACACTATTTCAATACAAGCCAGGATGACATTGGCCCTCTTGGCCACATAAGCACAGTGCTGGCTCATATTCATACTAATGTCGACCAGCACCCTTGGGTCTCCTTTCTGGCAGACAACTTTCCAATCACACTTTCTCAAGTCTGTAGCATTGCATGGGGTTGTTGTGGCATAAGTGCAGGACTCGTCACTTGTCCTTGTTGATGCACACAGCACAGACCTCGGCCCATCAATCCAGTCTGTCAAAGCCTTTCTGTAGAGCCTCCTCACCCTCAAGCAGATCAACAGTCCCACTTCATTTGGTGTAATCTGCAAATTTACTGATGGCGCACTCTATTTCCTCATCAAGATCATGGATAAAGATGTTAAACAGAAGCAGTCCTGAGCCCTGAGGCTGTGACCAGCCAGTTGGATTTAACTCCGTAGTTATGAGCACAGAATAACTATTCCATATGAGTATGAAACAGTTTAACCTTGCCATCTCAAAGGAAACAGTAATCTTACACATCTTTTAAGTTCAAAGGCTTAGGGATGAGGAACACAAATTCAGAGCTACTGGCCCACAATTGTATCTTCCTTGCTTCCACATATGTACTGTATGTTTACTACTTGTTGTTCAGGTATTTTGTGTATTGAATTCTTACACTGTGCAGAAATCCAAAACTACACTCAAAAATAATCCATCCCTATCATACACAACCATCCTGCCAAATTGCACCTTCACACACATGCTTTTGATCTAATTTGTTTAAACCACAGCTTTGCCATGCATTTGAGAACATTACACAGCCAGCTACTATAATTACTCTATTTATCAGATTAAATGCATAGATGAGAGAAAAATTATATTAGAGAAGGATAGAAATAAATTTTGCTGAAAACTGTTCTGAGGAGTGAAACGAAGTTCTTCACAGGGCTGAAAGGAGCCACCTCTTGGCTAATCGATTTGTCAGTCTTGCCTAGTCAATTTGTCAGAAGGGTCTTGGTTAAAGTGTCTTCTTATCTCTGTGTTACCTCCTAAGAATTATTCTCCACCTAGCATAACCTACAGAAAGCGCCTCTCTCATCTGTCTCATGGTGTCAGGCAGCTGTTGAGTTCTGCTGCCTCATGTTTCACTGACATACACAGATTTTGGGGATTTGATTTTTCCTTTCAAAATCTAAAGCAACATATACCAGACACGTTGCAATTTTTGCTGAAGTTTTTTGCAGAAATTCTCATTCTGCACCAGTATCACACTGCCAACATCTCCAAAATTATTTGTATCTAGATGCTTAAAATTTTTCCATAGATGGAAAAGGGGAAGATCTGCTACTAGGTACATAAAAACACCAAGCACTGATTTTATTCAAAACAGCAAAAAAAGAACAGATGCTTGATTCTGTATACAAGGTGTTAAAGAGACTTGTTGCTGTCTTCTGATTTCGGAGTAGTCCTTGCAGTATGTACAGGGCAGCTCTTCTCACACATTTTTGTACAAAGAATATCACTGTATGCATGGTATCTCCTGCCTACGTTTAAAAAGAAATCCCTAAGCTGTTTCCCAGTCACTGAAAGTGCACATACAGGACCAATCAAATTTTTGTTTGTAGAGAGCTGTTCAAATACCATAAGATTTACAGCTGCAATTGACTGAAAAGCTGCAGAAACTATTTATGGCAGGACTGTTCACTTGTGTACACTACAGTCTTTCCATGAAAGCGGGATCATTTAAGCCCAGTCCATGCATGTCTTTTTTATTCTTTCATCCTGCATTCCAGCTCTTAAAAGTATATTTTAAGAGCTTGTCAAAAATGCCATCTCACTTCCATCACCAGATCTACTGCAAAAAGAATCTTAGGAAGTATTTTTACAATACAGTTCAAAAAGTGCTTCTATTAGCCAAATGATTAAATATGGCAGCCTGACAGACAAGGACATTAAAAAACCCCAAATGCAAAGGCAGGAAGGAATGTGGTACGTGTTGATTCCTCAGCTGAGTTTTTACCAAGTGCATAATAGCTACAAATAACAGCAAGCTTTAGAACACACTGACAAACAAAAGGAAGACTAATGCCCTTTTGCATTTGTTCCTGTGATGGAATAACCTATCAACTTTGGCTACACTCTTTTAAGAAATAGTTCTCTTCCATATCATAGGAAAACCATCTCAGTAGAGTACCTGGCCCACCAAGATACCTCAGGAAGGCCTTCAGGTCATCATTTCTATGTTCAACCCTCATTACACAGCCCTCACACTTACCTTTCTCACAAATGTCAGCAGAATACCCACTCCCTAAATTAATGCATCTTATAAAGGTGCTGTTTCTAAATTTTAGAAAGTAAGTGCCATCATCTAAAAATCTCATCACAAGAACAGCATGAACATTGCAACAAGTGTGCCCACAGACAGGTGATCTGAACGGTCCAGCACCCCTTGCAATCTTCAGTCTATCTTGATGAATGAAGAAAGGGTCCTTGTGACAGTCATCAGCGTAAAACTGAACTTTGCAATGAAATTCATTCATGAAACATTTATTTATTTAATAGTATTTTTCTGAGAAGGCAAAAGAGACAGGTCTGTGAATATTTTATTTACCTTCACAATACGCAGGATCCCCTTGGACAGAGAGGTAACCACTCTTGCATTCGCAAGTAGCTTTTGTGTTCCAGTTTTTGCACTCTGAATTTTCACCACACTTGTGTCCCTCTGCACAGAAGTTATGCCCTGAAACACAAGGAACATGCAACTTGGAATTAAAACACATTTATTTTAGATATTGAGATTTAGATATTGAGATTGTTTAGCTTGACTGCATTACTCTGAAAAACTCTGTCATACTACAATCCAGAAATTCTCTCTATAAAATTAGCCAGAGCACACAAGGTTTTTGGACTCCTCCATTGATTCATTCTCAGTAAAACCATTTTATTCACAGGAGTATTTGTATGACTAGTTTTAGTCAGGGGAAAAGACAACTTCACAGTAGCAAGCCATGGCAATACATTAGTCTTCTGCTGAACCCAGGTAGGGTAAACTCACACCTTATCTCCAATTGCCAAGAACTATAATACTAACTTATATCAAATGGAAAATAAAATAATACCAAAGTAATAAAGTAATATTTTTAGAAACCCTCTGCTATTCTTTTGCCATGCTTAATCAACATAAATCATGTTATAGAAAGCAAAACTCAATAATCTGATGCACTGCCTTGGAATTCTGTCATCAAAAACTAGCTGGGCTGGTTGTGTGGCTTATAATTAATCCCCGCATCATGTTTTGTAGAGGAAATTTTTATTAATCTCCTTTTCTTCCTTGACACAAAGTCCAAATAGCTTCTTTGTGAAGAGTTTCTTCTGTTCCATACAAAGGCCTTTCTACACAGATGGTCAACCTTCCTGCTTTCTTCTATAAAGGCACAGCTGGCTGAAATTATTTCTTCCTGGTTTTCAATATTTCTCAAAGATGTGTCAAAATCTCTCTGCTGAAGTCTAAAGTGAAAGTAATTGCAACTTTATCACTTCAGAGGCACTCCACTGGAAGTACTGCACAAGGTAACTAAGTGCCTTACAGAAATTGACAAGACTTGTCTTCCTTTATTGGTTTTCTTTATTAATATCCAAAACTCAATTTATTTGTCCTGCAGTATATAAAACAGCAATTTTGTTAATTTTTACGTTCCTGGATTTTCTTATCCTGGGAGATGGGCAACCAGAAACCCAGCCATACCATCAGCTACTCACATTCCAACTTGTGCTTATATAAGCTTTCTAACAATTCTATCTGGTCACTAAGGAACAAACAAAAAGTCCTAGTTCACTGATCCTAAACTTTCCCAACATTCACGAAGTCAACTGAGAAAAGCCGATCCAGAATTCTAAGATCTAAATGCCAGATTCAGATTGTTGTTCTTATCCCTTGCTTTGATATTCCTCAGAGAACTCAGGAAGACTTCAGCTTATACTAAATACATTTTCAACTACAGTAAGTGTATTTTCATAGGGCTATTCTAAAGCTGCTGTTCATTGGCAGCTTATTGGTTTCCAAACATGCATTTCTGTCATCTACTAATATAAAATCCAGGTCTTGTCATTTTATTGCAGTCCAACTTTATGAGCCTGATCATCTAACACTACGTTGTGAAGTGACTCCTATTAAAAATGTAACACCTGTTAGCAAGGATTCCTCTTTCTCAGTGTCGACATCCAACTGCACACTTAAACTTCAGATTAATTTGAACAACCAAGGTATCTTCCTTGTGCCCCATTAGCTCCTTCTTTCATGTAATCCAATTTTGGAAAAAGAGCCAACTCTGTTAATGAAAACTGCAGATATTCCTTCTTTTCACAGCCTGATAAAAATGAGTGCAGTACTAGAGATGCAGCCTTGTCACGCCTGGGTACATTTTATACTGGTAAAAAAGCAGCAGTTACACTGCCTTCAGCTAGTTCTGCAATCACAGTGTTTGACTTCTCATTTTTGCCTTTATAATTATAATCAAAACGGACTACTCGAGCCATCTCTCCAAACTTATGCAGCACCTAATTTCTACTCCCAAAGCAGGATTACTATTCTGCTGTTGTTCTAGCTAATATCCAAGAAACAAGTCATGTAACATTTCCTTTGTTGCAGTTTCCCCCTAAGCCTATGACATCCTACGCCATCTCCTGCTCCTTCAGAGTAACAGTTCTCCTTTGAATCCTTACACAGTAAAAGCTTTATATTTGATTGTTATTGGTAGACACCACTACTCAGAACCAATTTAACATAGCAGTGTGTTAAGCTGTGCACTATAAAAATAATACGTTTTAATTTAGTGTGGATTGTTACTACTGTCCAAGGGTATTTATTTATTTATATTTCCTTTTCATACAAATCTGTGAGAAGTATTTTATTTTTTTCGGCATATGTTAGTTACAATAGTCTTTATACCACCTTCTGTACCAAAAAAACCCCATTGTTTCTGCGCTTTTTCTGTCCCAGTGAGTCAATACATTTCCTCACGATCAGCTCATGGTAAATTCAACACTTAAGACTACAGGAAAGCTTCTGAGCTTGCAGCCTAAGTCCCAAGTTGCAGATCAACCACCCTTCTGTAATAGCAATTTGTCACAAGCACAAGTCTCTGATTAGTTCTCAGTATCACATCAAAGCCATAGTCAATCACTGCCGATTCTTGCAAGTTTATTTTCCACCTCTCAAATGTATTAGTAGATAAGCCTACCATAATTACCTATTTTACAATCCCAGACCTGCCACCTTCAAAAAAAAAAACCACCTCTGGAAAATAAAATGTTTTACTTTTGTTGCCTTGTTATCAACTCAAAAGTGAACTATCTCCATTCCAAACCAGACTCTTTTCTCATGTTTTCAAACTTAATGCTGCTAAAAGAGCACAGAAGTAAAAAAAAACAATGCTTCAGTTCAGTAAGTTGCGTCATCAGAGGCTCTGAAGAACTTCTCATTGTTCTCATTAAGAATACACACTGATAGAACACCTACTACATCTCTAGATTGCCTTCGCATTTCATAAAAGACCCGTAAAATCCTGTTACCTGTCTTTCAAATACCCCAACCCTAAGTGACTCAACTTCAATTTCCCACAGCATTTCAGAAAACTTGTTCAACACCTCTGTAAGTGGAAAGTGGAAGCCATTCGCGTATACGCGTGGATGGTGCTACACCACCATGCGTTACACCAAGCTTTTACAAAGCAAATTTAATTGAAGCTCAGACAGAAGACAAAACCCAGTGTACTTGATGGTGTAGAAGAGTAATGACTCCTGTGCTTCTGTCAGAGCAGACATATCATTGTCTGTATCAGAGGCTTTTCTTTTGCAGTGAGATGCACATTTAGCACTCCAGAAGAGCCAAAAGGTACATAAGAAGAAGCTGGGCTTTGCTCTTTTTAGACACCGGTCTGCATTCTTCTCAGCTGAGATTTAGGAAGCGAAAAAGAAATAAAATGCCATGTACTCAATCAGAATGCTTTTCCTGCTCTGCTTTCAAATAAAGACTACCTCATGTTTGGACAGTAACATAAAGAAATAAGCTAGCTGTGTTCCACATTTAATAAGCCAAACTCAACACCTAATTTGGCTTAAATATTTCAATTCATTCTTATTCAGAAAAGCAGTCAGTAATGCACACAAAGCTACTGACCGCAACAGTCACACTAAACAGAAAGAGACCTGAGCACTGACCTAAACATCAAGTCTCCTCATGGCAGAAATTCCTTACCCACAAACAAGCAGAACAGAAAAGAATGCAAACACCTCATTTTTATTAATTGTTTGGTGTGAAATGGTTTCTTTAAAATACCTACACAGATGGCAAAACCACCCTTTGATAGTGCACTGGATCTCTGAGTCTCAGCCATGGGTGGCAGTTAGCATAGGGCACGCATTCTGATTGCACAGGCGAGAATAACTGAACTACTAAGACTTCAGAATATTCAGCAAAGTCTTATCCGAGACAGTCAGCTCCTCTCTATTATAAGAAATGGCTTAAAATCAGCACATCTGAGCAAGAAGTCAGATGGGGAGGATTTGACAGCAGCACACCAAATCTGAAATAGTTCTGATAATCTAAACTATTTTCAAGCCAACATATACGACAAGGCAAGTAAGCATGAATTAAAATCACAGATAAACACACTCAGAACAGACAATGGAAAAACAGCTTCCCCACATATACGCACACAGTGATAAATGTGAACACTCCCTTCAAAGTCATTCAAAGACATTCAAGATAAATTAGATAGTACCATCAGGGGAATTACACACTGAAGACACTGTTTAGATATTTGATGGGCCTGATGACCTCTGTTCTCTCCCCAAATATTTCTGATAACATAATCAGAACTCTCTTCCTTTATCAAGGCTGTTGAAATGTTTGTTCCAATTTTTCTTAAGCATATATCTGTATCTTTCTATTTATTTCTTCTGCTGCAGAATAACCATTAATAACTGCACTAAGACAACGATGAAAAAGATCCAACTTCACGCTAGCAGAGACAAAACTATTACTTCTGTAGCACTGGGAACTAAACAACTTGAGACACTCGTCTCAAGTCATATTATGTAAAATTAAACATTTATTCCATTTTGGGACACCTGAATATTGCTTTTACCTTTGCAAGGTTCTCAACATTTTCAGATTCCAGCTCCCAGAACCCATACATCCAGAGCAGCAAGTACAACTGGTTTGCGCTGTCATCCAGTTTTTAAGTATCTAACATATTTGTAATTTGGCTTAACTGTTGAAAAATGGAAGAACTCATTGAGAACTACAGCTGGAATATAAACTTGTATAGAATCATAGAACCATTAGGGATTGGAAGGGACCTCGAAAGATCATCAAGTCCAATCCCACTACCACAGCAGGATCACCTAAACCAAGTCAAACAGGAACAAATCCTNATCCTGCTGTCCTCCAGGACCCCCAGGTCCCTTTCACCTACGTTGCTCTCCAACATGTCAGTCCTCAACCCATAATGGTACCTGGGGTTGTTCTTCCATATGTCTTTGTAGCACTTTTTATGAGCAATTCTAATGTGCAGCTCATTTTTCTGAGTGGTTTCTTATAAGATCAACAATGCTTTCTGTACTTCTTACAATATCCTCAGCTGTTTCCCTTCAGAAATTGTAAAACCCCTGCTCTTTCACTGCCCTTGAAAAATCCGCATTTCACTGTTTCACATTTCAGAGGCTTCTCAAAGGAATGCTGGCAATGCTTCCATGAATAGCTCTAGCATTCTTGAGAAGGTACCACGTAGTACACCTCAAAATCTTTACAATTCTTACAGTCTAACCTCTGAATTGCTACCCAAGTGTGTACATTTGGGGAACAACTCATAGGAAGGCTTGCACTGGCAATTATGACCTTCTGTGATTTTAATGCGTTACAAGCAACAAAGCACTTTCAACAGCAGCTTTCACACCTTCAGAGACTGTGGTCCCAGAACTCAGTGGTCTGACATAAACCTGTATCTTCATAAACGCTTTCAAGCTGCTACCTTAGTACATAGTGCTTATTTATTGGCCTCCATTGAATCTTCGCAAATCTAAAACCTTGAAATTTCTCATACCTCACAGCAATGAATGAGAAGCTTTCAGTCTCTGAAAAAGCAAAACTCACTTTCACAGCTGGACGGGATGAGACGAGAAATATACTAAATGAAGAGCCAGGTCAGCCTTTAACTGAAAGAATAAAAACCTCCTTAAAACAAAACAAAGAGCACAAATAAGGGCAGCAGAAGCTCCGTTTTTAGGTTTAAATGTGTGCTTCAGCTCATCAGGAGGATTCTCCACTTCCTCCTAACCAACATCTGGCACTCTAAATCCATTGGCCAAGCTGTATTACAGGACAGCAAATAAAAACTACTTCATTCAGAAACCAAACAGCTCTCACTGCCTCATGATTTCCTCACACTCTCTCTTCTAAAGAGAGCATGACTCAAGCTGCTGGGGCTGTTAAGACTATTCATGTACACTAAAATTGTGAGCATAACAACATAAAAACTCTCTCATGAAACTTTATTTGAATCACTCATTGAAATGAGAAAAAAAATTCCACTCTCTAAAATTATACACTGTTTTTGGCAAGGAGAAAAACAGCTAAAGGGAGCAATAAAACACTTTTATGACACTATTTGTTGTATTAGGTTTCTCCCTGGACAATAAAAAAAATGTAGCAGGCATGCTGAAGAAAAATGAATGATTCACAAAAAAGTAGTAAAAAATATATTTTACTACGCAATGATTGTAGAATTTTAAAATTAACTAAAATTTCTGTAAGTCTTGAAAGATAGCTTAATAACAATGCACTGTCCCACTGAAAAGTACAAACAGCCACAAAGTTCAAACAGACTTTCACACTAAAGGGAAAAATCTGGGAAAAATCTAGGGATACTCATTCAAGGATAGATCCTGCACACATCAAAGCTATCATTGTACAGCAGAGCTCTTCCGTACTACCCCTGCCTTGCTGCACACCTTACACAATCATTTTACTGATATTTAAAGTTGGCTTTTAGCCATGTATGAACTTCTGCCATGCCATAAACTCGTGTATTGAACCCGAGGAAGACAAGGTAACACTTATTGTCATTACTATTCTAACCACTTACTAACAATAATGACTGTCTAGAAAGCCCCACTACCTGTGTACAGTATTCAAGTGAGTTCTTTGCTGACTCACAATTTCCATCACCATAAACAGCACAGATCTAATCTTTTCCTTGCATATCCTATTTTATTTTAGGCACTTATCAATTATTGTGGTAGATATTAGAGAGATCGATGAAGAGGGCACATTCTCATACTGCAGGATCATAAAGTTTCACTTTCCTCTGTTTTCTTCCTGCTGTTGATCCCCCACATCTATCCTTTCATTAAGTACAAATTCCTTTGCTGTAGCTAGAAGAGCACAAGGCATTGTGTAACTCCACAGAACGTGACACTCCGGAGAGTGTCCCTGTTTCTGCTAGCTGCTAAAAAGCACAAACTGGTGCAACACCAGAAGTTATCGGTCAATAGTACACACTGACTACACTTACACAGAACTACCACTCTCACTTAACATTATTACTAAGTACTTACCAACTGTGTGTTGATGAAGCAAAGGCCTAGCCAAGGGCCAACGCAATTCTTTGTAACATATATATATGTGAACTCTCACATGATGTGCACATATCTCACATGGGCTTCCAATAAACTCTCTGGTTTCTCAGGACTAGATTTACCACAATATTCCTTCCTCAAAACTTTTTCTTGGACAGTAAAAGCTGAATATCCTCTCTGGAAACAGTAGTTACTGCACAAGAGAGAAGCACTCGATTCCTTCCCAGAAACAGAGCATGTTGTCACAGTACAGGACCAGAAAACATGGCCAGCCTTCCAATACAGAGGGCACCTGTTTGCATGATAAAACCTACACCAAATATGGAATTCTTAAGAAATATCCCTTTTTAACACCAGCACTCTAACTACGACCAGATTACATACTCACACGCTGGGTTGTGAGCAACTGAGGCAAAGTGTCAAGCAGCACTCATTCTACTTCAAGTTATGAAAAGCAATTCAGCAGTACAACTCAGGCCTTTGTGAAGTTAACAAAAATTAGTCATATCTTTAAACATGAATTTCTCAAGAATTTTAAAAGCAAAGATGAAACACAAAAGGGGTGCAACACAGGCACTATTTCAGCAGTCAGCTAAAGTGGGATTGAAGGGAAAGCTGAATGCAGCATGTATCAGAATTCATTGAAAGTACACTTCCTTCCTTAGCTCCTAGGGACTATCTACTCATGGTATTTTATAAATAATAAAACCAGTTTGGGGACAAATACCTAAAAAAAGTACCCATCACTAGCAATAACATCGAGCTGAATAATTACAGAATGTATCTGTCATCAGCTTCGAAGCTTTCAGATTTCTACTGCTTTTAAGTAATGAGGATAATCTTTTCCAGTAGAGCAGTACATCAAACTGGGCCATCTGTTAAGTATCATTAAGACATGGAGCCCTCTGAGGGAAAAGAAGAAACATTTGCTGCTTGCTTAAACAGTTACAGATGTTTCTAGAAACTGATTAAAAAAAAAAAAGGTGCATATTCTTAGGCCATGGTCCAGCAAGCAACTTCAAACATTCCAGCCCGGCAACATTCATAGTATCACAGATGGCTCGGGTGGGAAGGGACAGCAGATATCATCTGATCCCAAGTAGGGGCACCTCTCACCAGACCAGGTTAACCAGCAGAGCCTCATCCAATCTGACCCAGATCACTTCCAATGAGGGGGCAAACAGAACTGGTCTGGGCAACTTACTCTAATGCCTCACCACCTATCATAGTATGGAGTTTCTTACTAAAACCTCACATAAACCTCTACTCTTTTCCTTTGAAACCATCCCCTTTGTCCTGTCACTAGAGTCCCTCATAAATAGTCCCTCTCCAAGTTTCCTGTAGCGTTCTTCAGTTAACTGGAAGGCTGGTATAGTATCCCCCTAGAGCCTTCTCCAGGCTGAACAACCCAAATTCCCTCTGCCTGTCTTCACAGCAGAGGTGCTCCAGCCCTCTGATCATCCCTGTGGCCTCCTCTGGAATCACTCCAACAGTTCCATGTCCTTTTAGTATCAGGGACTCTGGAACTGGACACAGGACTCCAGGTGAGGTTAGGAAGATGCTGGGATGAGGGCTGAACTTGATGATTCTGGAGGTCCTTTTCTATGATTCTATGATTCTATGATGATTCTACAATTCTATCACAAGGACAGAATGGAAGAGGAGAATCAGCTCCCTGGACCTGCTCATAACACTTCTCTCGACCCAGCCCAGGATACAGTCAGCCTTGTGTGCTGCCCTCACACACTGCCGGCTCTCATTTTGCTTCTTGCCTACCAACACCCCCAGGTCCTTCTCCTCAGGACAGCTTTCAATCTATTCACCACCAACCATCAACCCAACCCAGATGTAGGACCTTGCATTCAGACCTGTTGAACCTCATGCAGTTTGCACAGGCTCAGTTCTCAACCCTGTCAAGTCCCTCTGGATGGCCGCTCTTCCCTCTAGCATGTTGACCACTCCACACAGCTTGGTGTCATCAGCAAACTTGCTGAGGGGGCATTCAGTGCCACTGTCAACATCACTGATAAAGATGTTAAACAGCATCAGACTCAAAACAAACCCAAGAAACACAACTTGCAATGGACCTCCACTAGGACATGGAGCTGTTGATTGCACCTCTTTGAGTGCATTCATCCAGCCAATTCCTTAATCACCCAGCAGTCTCATCTGTCAAATCCATGTTGCTCTATTTTAAAGACAAAGATATCAAGCAGGACAGTGTCAAATGCCCTGCACAAGTCCAGGTAGATGACATCAGTTGCTTTGTTCTTATCCACCAATGCTGTAACCCTATTGTAGAAGGCCCACCAGGTTTGTCAGGCATGATTTGCCTTTAGTGAAGCCATGCTGGCTGTCACCAACCACTTCCTTGTTTTCCATGCATCTCTGCATAGGTTCCAGCAGGATCTGCTCCATGAGGCAGCTGCATACCCACTACCCACCACCCCCCACCCTCCAGCTATATGTCTTCCCGTGGCCAAAGACACCAAGGAGCCAGAGATACTAAGAATCTACGAAGCCAAGGAACAGGGGAAGACAGACCAAACAAGACATTACTGGAGCCCAAGGTGGTGATCTGAAACTCTATATCTTTTGGTTTTTTCCTTTTCCCTTTTCTCTTCTCTGCTCTTCTAAGAGTTATTAATTTTAGTAAACGTGACTTTTCTGTCAAACCTGTGGTGTAAGTCTCCTTAATTTGGCCCAAGGGAATCCATTAACTTCCTTTTCTTTCTCTGATTGACTGAGACATGACAGAAGGTTAATTATATGTTCAGAATTACAGAGGTACCTAATATGTTGTTAAAAACACATTGCTCCTTCCAGTGTATCCCACTTTACTCAATCAACAATATCTTTACCTTCTGAGCACACACAGATGTGGCTTACCTCTACAAACACTGCAACATTGGTTCTCTGGAAGAACATGGTCTTTTTCTGAGCAGTTCAATGGTGGACAAGTCTCCGTTACTTTTACTAAAACTCCATTCTGAAAAAAATTTATAAAATTACATTGATGAAAACACATGCAATGGCAAAGATCACACAATTTTCAAGCTACAATTCAGGTAACATCTAGTAATTATACTGGTAAACTGGCAAAGCACAAGATAAATTCTTCTTCGCACCATAACATCAAAACTAAAGTAAGCTAGTGAGACCTTTCTATGTCCTGCGTTGGAAGAAAAAGAAAAAACAAGTAAAAAAAAAGAAAAGAAAAAAGGGGGTAAACAATTTAAAAAGATGCCTAAGCTTAACATTCTACAGTAGTTTTTCCAAATACTTTGTCTCCAGGTATGGTTGTTTTTCTTCGAAGTATTTGAAGGAATTAAAGAACTTTGCTCCAGGTTTCTGTTCCAGATAGTGTTCCTGCTTTATGCAAATTTGATTTTACTCCTCTTGTTTGATATTCTACATACCTCACTGATATGCTATGAAACTCCAACTAACACAGCAGATACACCATTTTCAAATGCCATGTTTGCAGTGTCCACTTACAAGGGCCTGTTCTTTGAATTACTCATCACCTAAAAAACTAGGTCCTTCAAAGTTGTAGCAAAGCAGAAATCCCAGCTTAAGGAGTCTGTGTAGAAATTGACATATAAAATAAGTCAAGCTCATGACATTTCTATGATTTTGATTTCTGCTAGGTTTAAAGTAACAATGTGCATAGGAGGTCTCATTGCTGGTACACACTTCATAAAAGAATAGTTAGAGATCCTTTGTGTGGCAATTTTGCACCAAATTTTACAATCAGCTTCACCATTATATCCAGGAAAAATAGCACTCATGCTCTTCAAGGAGTCATTTATTAACACCATGTCTCAAAATATCATCACAGAATCACATAACACTAGGGATTGGAAGGGACCTTGAAAGATCATCTAGTCCAATCCCACCACCACAGAAGGACCACCTAGACCAAGTTGCACAGGAACATACCCAAGCGAGTTTTAAACGTCTCCAGAGAAGGAGACTCCACAACACCCCAGGCAGCCTGTTCCAATGCTCTGTCACGCTCACTGTGAAGAAGTTCCTTCTCATATTGATGTGGGATCTCCTATATTCCACCTTACACCCATTGCCCTTTGTCCTATCATTAGACGACACTGAGAAGAGCCTGGCTCCATCCTTATGACACTCGCCCCTCACATATTTATAAACATTAATGAGGTCAACCCTCAGTCTCCTTTCCTCCAAGCTAAAGAGACCCAGCTCCCTCAGCTACTCCTCATAAGGGAGGCATTCCACACCCTTCATCATCTTCATGGCTCTGTGCTGGACTCTCTCCAGCAGTTCTGTGCCCTGCTTGAACTCAGGAACCCAAAACTGGGCATAAAACTCCAGATGCAGTCTCACCAGTGCAGAGTAGATCTGCTAACCATCCCCATTCTCATCCACCTCAGGATGCCATTTGCCTTCTTGGCCACAAGGGCTTACTATTGGCTCATGGCCATCCTGCTGTCCACCAGGACCCCTAGGTCCCTTTCTCCAACACTGCTCTCCAACAGGTCAGTCCCCAACCTATACTGGTATCTGGGGTTGTTGTTGCCCAGATGCAAGACTCTACACTGCCCTTGTTATAGTTCATTACTTTTCTCCCCACCCAGCTCTCCAGCCTGTCCAGGTCCCGCTGAATGGCAGCATGGCCTGCTAGAGTGTCAGTCACTCCTCCCAGCTTTATGTCATCAGCAAACTTGCTCATAGTGCACTCTAATCCCTCATTCAAGTCATTAACAAATACACTGAATACTACTCGTCCCAGCACCGATCCTTGGGGGACTCTACTGGATACAGGCCTCCAACTGGACTCTCTCTCACTGACCACTACTCTCTGGCTTCTTCCCTGGAGCTAGTCCACAAGCCACCTCACTACCCGATCATCTAGACCACAGTGCCTCAGTTTGTCTACAAGGATTCTATGGGGGACCGTGTCAAATGCTTTAGTGAAGTCAAGATAGACCACATCTTCCTCTTTTCCCTTATTCCCCTCTCCAGCCTTCCCCACACCATAACTCCCTTCTTCATCATCCCATCTGTAGCTATGTTATCACTGCAAACGTGCAGAAAAGATTAAAAACCAGAATACTTGCTCAGTCAGAACTACATTAACTCTCCCACAGGGCTGTCCACACCTGAGTAATCCCATTTTCCAACAGGCTCTGAAATTCCAGTTCAGAAGCTGTCAGCCTGCTGTAAGGCCAATATACCTTTTTAATAGGAATCTAGTACCCATTCTTTCCAAAATATTTTTCATGATGCCTCAGATGGTGAAACAAAAAGAAAAAGAATCTCTGCTTTCTTCAAAAAATAAATTACATTTCCTATCTATTGTTAGTGCAGAGAAAAGTTTGCAAATATGATCCAAACTCATCTAAGGCTAAGAAAGCAGAGTTAAACCCATACCAAAAAAAGGTACAAAATACCATATTAAAGCCATCATTCTCATAATCTAAGGGATCAGATATGTGACTCTGAATAGAGGATATTGACAATCCTCACATGTCTGTCCTATATGAAGAAACATCCATAACATAGAGACTGCCTTGCTAGCCAGAAGCTCACTTTCATATCTACAAGACACTGTGCCACATGCCACCCCATGCCAATAGACTAGCTAAGGAGCCAGAACCAGTACAGACAAACCCCTTGTGGGTAATTAGACAGCACTCTGACTCAGTTAAATCACTGCAGACTCCAGAATCAGCTCTGGTAGCACCAAGCTGCCCTGTGCAATTAAGGTCACAGAACGGCTTACTGAGTCTAGAAGGTGCAAATGATGCACAAGATGTCCAGCCATTAACACGGACTTTGTGAGCAGTGCAGCAGACCTCAGGAACTGACCCTTATACACGCACTGCTAGTTGCTGCCCTTGAGATTGCAAACTTAAGGCTAAGCAGGGGCAAGTACTTTCTCTCACTTCCTAACTGTCTTTACCAGCAATTTGCATGAGTTAATGTCTTTAAAAATAATATGAAAATCCCACAGGTGTCAGGTTTTCTTTATGTTTAAAAGAGAAAAACAAACAAAAAAAGCTGCTTCCTCTAGTATCACTTCTGGCATGCATCACTGAAGCAACTGCCCACACAAGGACACTGAAGGAAGTTAGGTCTTCTCCTGATCTCACTTCCGTAAGTGAAAGGGAGGAATTCCCCATGGCTGCCTGTGCAATTGCAGTAGCAAAGGTGATAAAAGAGCCAGACACTCTGAGCCGTCATTTACTATCATGTTATCAAACTACCAGCTGGAAAAGCTCTGGCTATAACTCATCACCTATTCAAGCTCAGACAACACAATTGCAGCAGAAAGGGCACAGTATGTCAACATATGGACAAAAAGTGTTGACTGATGACAAATCTAGTCAAAAAGATGGCAAGAAATCATATGAAAGCCAAATCTGTGATCAGCACAAGTCAAAACACTTCAGATTCAATCCACACTCACATATTCTTTAGGTCAATCATAAGGAGATGAAAAAGACTCCACAAGCAAATTCAGAATTTCATTAATTTCATGATAGTAAGATTTTAAGTTTCCTAAGTTTCTCATTTTTCCCGATTTTGCATCATGGAAAAACAAATCAAGCCTATGTGTAATTACTTTTAAAATATTAAAATATTTACGTGTTGATTTTCTTTGCATTAAAATCAATTTGTCATAACCTTGCACAGGTTGAATTGTAAGAATTATAACCACGATATTTCAGATGTTATCCACTGAGATAGGTAAGAATACAGCCCACACTGCAGAATTATTGTTTCTGGTAGCTTTGGGAAAATTCCTAACTTTTTATACCTAATCCACGTATGTAGTCATAGAATCCAGACAAAAACACATGTCAAAAAAGACATTTTCTGTAATAAACAGGTGAAGCTCCAACTGTGACATACAACCCACAAAGAAGGAGATGTACAATCAAACATTTACAACAAGATAATTAAAAGTCTTGTAAGTAGAAAGGTAAGTAGGTAAAACTGAATGGGCTCTAAGTCTAATCACAAACAGCTCATCTCAGATGATCAGCTTTAGAAGATAATAGTAAGATTTCAGATAAGTTTATTCTGGGTGGTGGTGTTCTCTGAGCATTCCAACAGGTAGGAAGTCAAGGAAAGGAGGCAGAAGGCCTGTGTGATTAAACAGGTTGCTGCTGAGCAAACTCAAGAGGAAGAAGAAAGTCATGGAAGGAGGGGATGGCCACTTGGGATGATTATAAGGCTCTAGTGAGAGGATGTAGGGATAAGACTAGGAAAGCCAAGGCCTCCTTGGAATTAAACCTTGCAAGAGAGCTCAAGGGCAACAGAAAGGGCTCTTCAAACACACTGCAGGTAAAACTAAACCCAGAGGCAGTGTAGGTCCCCTGCTGAATGAGGTGGGTGCCCTGGAGACAGAGGATACAGAGAAAGCAGAGCTACTGAACACCTTCTTTGCCTCTGTCTATACTTTAGGTGGCTTTCCAGATATCAGGCCCCAGACTGCTGAGGCCCCACAGGATGTTGGGACAACAGAGGAGTTTTCCTGGTTGATGAGGACTGGGTTAGGGATAAGTTGTAGCCAAACTGAGTCAGTGTGGTCTAGATGATTGGATAGTGAGGTGGCTTGTGAATTGTCTGCAGGATAGAAGCCAGAGAGTAGTGTGGTCAGTGGGAGAGAGTCTAGTTGGAGGCCTATTTCTAGTGGAGTCCCCCAGGGGTCAGTACTGGGACCAGTAGTATTCAGTGTATTTGTTAATGACTTGGATGAGGGATTAGAGTGAACTGTCAGCAAGTTTGCTGATGACACAAAGCTGGGAGGAGTGGCTGACACTCTAGCAGGCTGTGCTGCCATTCAGTGGGACCTGGACAGGCTGGAGAGCTGGGTGGGCTTACTCAGCACAAGAGAGAGCTGGATCAACTGAAGAAAGATCAGTCATGGGCCACCAGGTTAAGAAGGGAGTGGAGTACTTCTCACAAAAGAAAAGGCTGAGAGATCTAGGACTGTTGAGCCTTGAGAAGGCTCACCAGGATCTCAGCAATGCACATAAAAATCTCATCGTAGGGGGAAAGAAGGACACAGCCAGGGTCTTTTCAGTGGTGCCCAAAGACAGGATCAGAGGTAATGGGCACAAACTGAAATTTAGAAGGTTCCATCTGAATATCAGGAAATGTTTTTTCAGTGTGAGGGTGACTAAGCACCAGAATGAATTGCCCAGGGAGGTAGTGAAGTCTCCATCCTTGGAGATACTCAAAAGCCATCTGGACATGTGCTATGCAACTGGCTCTAGGTGGCCCTGTTCAAGCAGGGCATCTGGACAAGATGATGCCCAGAGGTCCCTTCCAACCTCGAACCATTCTGTCATTCCTAGAAACACCTGTGCATTCATTTTGTCATTGTAGATTCATCTCGAGAGTGTCTGTGGGCAGGAGTCCAGCTAGGAAAGGCTGTCCATCAGTAACATTTGAGCTTACGGTTAAGAGGATGTACATCATAAATTCATTTTTAGCCTGGATTTTTTTCAGAAACAAATCTGCTTATAGCCTGATACAGAAAATCTTTGATCAGTAATTTTTTTGTTCTTCAATTAAGAAAATATAAAGAGAAAAGCTGTTTAATGTTAGAACAATAATGATGTAAAAACAAATCATATATATTTGAATAAAAATTAAATGTAGAATTTCAACTTTATCATTTTGACATTACCCCACTTACAAATACATCCTCCTTTACAAGTACAAGAGGTACTACCCAAGATTTTTAAGTCTTCTGTATCAACACTAATAAATGGTTGCATACCCTCTACTGTATTCATTCATCGATCAACAGCTTTTGAAACCTAAAGTGTGTATTTCGTGTCTAGAAAATTAAACCATTTAAAATGTTTTATAGTCCTTCCCCTAGCACAAAAGCCTTCCTTTATTCATACAAGATCTTGCCCACCTGCATGGGATGCACTGGCCTGACCATGCTGGTCTACGCACATGGGAGAGAAAACAGTGACTGCAACCACAGTTTGACTCATCACAATTTATCCTTCATCTAGTGAGCATTCCTCAGCAAGGCTGTAAATAACTAGGTTGATTATGGTTTTAAGAGGTTATAGTGAAGGATATACACTGAAGGAACTTCTTGACTGCAGACACATCAGGCCATAGCAGCAGAGGCAAGCACCCACTTAACTCTTGAGTCAGACTGACAAGTTTAACCAGTGAGGTTTAACATCTTGAAGGTCTACTGTGGAAATACCTTTTTCTCTTATTTTCTCTTTTTCAGTATGGGCTCGTTGTTTGCATGCTATCACATTCACTGATGCTGTTTCTAATACTTATCAATACTCTCCATTAGGATGCAAACAAGACAAACTGCAATATTACTGCACATAGCATTGTCATATCCATTTCCTTTAACAGGAAGCAAAGTGCAAAAGCTCATTTCATTACTATTTTTGTAATTTCTAATATGAAAAATATTTGATGGACACGGATTTCTTTTAATCTTGTTTGGTTTTAATCTATTATACTCATGACGATGACTATAATGCTCTTACATGTAAGTTTCACAAGCATAATTCAGATCAGCCTCTCTGGTTTCACTTTAATGTGAAAATCCTCCAATTCTCATCTTATTTCCTCTGAGCACTTTCCCTCTCAAAGAAACATTATATATCACATTGTAAATAACAGCACCTTAGCCCATGTTCAAGGCAATGACCTTGCCCACGTATTTGCAAATACAATGGCAAGCATCCCCATTCGACTAAACACTGACAACGGCAAAGTAATTCTGCATAACCAGCTGCTTTCACAACATCTGCAACCAGTTATTGTCCATTTCCATTAGAGCACACGAAATTGCTACTCTGTACACTCAGCTACACACAGAACAACCAGATCATTGTAATCTTTTCCAAATGTTTTTTCATAATTGCTCTAGCATACTGATCTGTCAGAAACATTTGTAAGCCTCCCGTTTACCACCCCTTCCCTTCTACCAACTCAACAAGATGTAAAAATCAAATTACTTTAAACGTATTTTAAATGTCTTGGAAATAGTTGTGGCTGTCTGAAGTGATACGTTATGTTTAAAGCACATACACACAGACTCCAAATGTGTGTCAGAAGAGCAATGGGCCTTTTATAATCACCTGTTACTACTCTATCCTTCTTCTGAAGTTACTCCTTTCAACTGTTTCTGCCACACTGGCACACCAGGTAGCACTTCCTCAATGTCTCTGCTTGCCTGGGCCTTTAAATACTGGCTCTAGCTACATAAGTGTTATGAACTTGTCAAGACTCCAGTCCAATTCAATAGGTAGTAATTTACCTCAGTTATCATCAGGGCTACACATAGATTAAATAATACTAAGGAAAATCTGGAGTAATTCAAACAATACAAGCCAGGTTGCTTGAAATTTTAACGATTTGTCTGAAATTAGTAACTGGCTCAAAATGCTGCTGCCTATTTCTAGAGCTCATGAAAGTGGAGAGGAAAGAGGTAATAGCCCTCCTCTAAGCCATTTTGCCCATGTTTTTATTACCCTGCAAAGGTCTTATTCCTGCCCTGTTTTCACATTTGTGACTTTCACTTTCTCCGAGGTCACCTATTCAAAACAACAGATGCCACATTTCTATAAAGGAAGCCTAAAGAAATACACTAACTTATCATTGTCACTTTTGAACACCGCGTATACAAGAAAAATTTACACAATTGAAACTTACTCGACATTCCCTGCAGCTCTTGGTTAATACTCGCTGACCTTCTGCTAGCACTTTGCCTCCATAGATACACTTTGCTGCAATGTGAGAGGAGATTAAAGGCACATAAATTAAATCGGTATTTGAGCAATAAACAAATGCATAACAAAAATCTAAAGCCAGTAATCACAGACACTGAAAAATATGAGTACATTAAAAATACAATGCATTTTGCTTTCATCAGAAGCCAGTATTATACATAACAACAAACAGCCAACAATAAATTCATTTTTACAGCAAGAAACATCCAGAGAGAATGAGTAAGAGCATAAGACAATATGTACCAGACCACATTTGATATTTGGTAGAATCAGTATTCATTACAAAAGGTTTTCATTCCTGACATTCTGTAGATTACCAATAGCACTTGTGTTACTACAGGTTTCCATAACACACTACAAGAAATGGAGACATTTATTAATGTACTGTTTATGAAGAGAATAACATAAGCACAGGCTGCCACTAAAACTTCACTTTTTTTGTGAACACCAAGGCGAACTCTTCAACTTGCTGGAGTGCTAAAAAAATGGATTAGGTGCAGTGAATGACTGTACTGAATCAACAAACTCTAAAAATTTCAGAAAATTATTCCTTCAGTACACATGAAATAAGCAGACTGGCTAGGAAACTGAAAACTGCTGAAAAAAAAGTCTTATGTTTTGATCCTCCTGCTAAAGGTAACCAGGCTCCACAACCAAGCCAACAGGCTACAACACAGGAGTGCTCCTTGCTCAGCGTAGGACTAATGCCACCATGACAAAAGCGGTAGACTCCCGCAGGGTCATAGTGGCAAACAGCTCAGCCAAGCAGTACCACAGCTCTCTCAGAATGAGATTACTAAATCTCAGTAACAATTTGTTGTGGTGTTTCAGAGCTCTCTGCACTTGACCAGCAGCAGTGTGACCTCTGACACTGAAGGGAGAGCAAAAAGCTAAGAATCTTACATTGCAATTAAACAAACACTGTCAGAGTCAAGGCACGCACATAGTAACAGTGGAAGTATTCGAAGTACTCTGTTCTCAGAAAGTCACAGACTATCTCATTTCATCTAGATTTCTCTCCTGATGACCAAGGTAAGAGAACAAAACACTTATGGGTGCCCACATGTACCACTGATGGGTCAAACCAAAGGAAGAATTCCACAGCAGCAACTGTCAAAGCCAGTTTGATTGCCAAAAAAATAATTTTAAACATCAAGGACTGCCACATTCATCTTCATCAACTTTCATACATAGATCTGCATCTAGGAGCTTATTGTTCAGACTTGCAGTCTGAAAAAAAGCCTGCAAAACATCAAGACTGTCATCACACTGTTTTTATCATAAAAAATGCATTTAAAAAATGGGTTTCTTCCTTTCAGTATCCTAGTCTTCTTCACTTTACTAAAGCTGCCCTACTTTTTATGCCCGAGTTAAATGTGATCACGCTTATCAAGAAAAATCCAGATCAGGAAGTTATTGTTTAAATTACAAATTCCAGTAACTTTTTTGGGGAGATGAAGAATTAGAGATATTTCCTCTTTCTTTCTCTCTATTCTCTTGATATGATTGCTTTTTAAAAATGTGGATGCACCAAAGAGCAAGGTAACGTACAACTCAGAACAAAAATAAGAATTCCAACAAAATTACTGGCTTTTGTCAACTAATAGTTGAAAGGCTAACACAAGACGGCAGGGATCAAAACAGAACCACCTCATTTTTAAAACCCTTGACATACCAGGCATTAGAGCTACTTTGTTCGTTAACCCTCAGCTAAGACAGGAAGATGTTCAATAACACAGCTATTCAATAATCCCTAGAGACAGCAAATTACAACTGATGATTCTATCAGAGCTAAATAAGAAAAGCCCAGAGAAATTAACACCTGCAGTGCAGCTCTTCAGAAAACCTCAGCAATTACCACTATCTACCCAAAAGTAACCGACTGTGGCCCTAGCACATCATGCTGTCAAGGAGCTGGCATTTACAATCAATTTCAATCAACTCCCATACATCTCTTCCCATTGACTGACATGCTGAGCTCTTGTCAGAGTAACGAGTCAAGTTTCTGCCAATCACTGACAAAAGGCAAGGTTCTTTGTTCATCTTTCCATTACAAGTAACAGGACACAGTTTACTCACGAAGATGTATTTCAAATTGATAATTTTGTGCCTAACATTTCCTTTGTGTCAGGCTATCATCATTGTACACACATGCAGATCAGAAACAAGCGTCAACAGAAGGATCTGGTTTCATGAAAGAACTTTCTAAACTTTCAGCATTACAAATAAAAATATTTTGAGAAAAAAAGGAAGGGCCAGCATGGTCAATTTACCACCTAAGTACCCTCTAAAACTTACAGAGCAAAGCTCCACAAAACTAAGTACTCTCTTAGTAAGCAGAATTTTCATGCCAACATAGCAGTGCATTAGACAGCTATAAACTCTTCAGAAGGGAGAGGCCTGCCAGGAGAGACAGTGGAGTGGCCCTGTACATTAGGGAATTCCATAACTGTCTTTTGCATGCTGATAATGGTGGTGATAGGTTTGAATGTTTATGGGCAAGAACGAAGGGACAGGTCAGTAAGGCTGACAGCATGGTGGGGTTCTGTTATAAACCACTCAACTAAGATGAAGAGAGTGATGAAGTATTCTGTAAACAGCTGGGCAAACTCTCAGAAGCATTATCCCTTGTTCTTGAGGGGACCTCAATTTACCGGATGCCTGCTGGAAATGCAACACAGCAGAGATCATAGAATCATAGAATGATAGAATCATCATGGCT
>VXBP01000126.1:26770-37707 GCA_013400115.1 Rhinopomastus cyanomelas | reverse complement strand
CTATGATTCTATGATTCTATGATTCTATGAGCTAGTTTGGCCGATGAATTCTTCCAGATGGCTAGTTCCTACCAGTTGGTAGGACTTTATCATCAGATGTCCACTCCTAATGCACATTGGCAAATTTTACTCTAGATCAAGTCTGTTCTTTGCTGGTTACCAAGTGAGTTGAGATGTCTTCCCTGTGTATGCAGTTGGAATTAATTGTATACATTTATACTTCACATTTTGATACCTCAGGAAATCTTAGCTGTGTCAGAAACAGGATAATTTGTGTAGGTTCAGGTCTGATCCTCTCTTTCTCACTGACTGTAGAATTAGATTAGTCACTGGATCTATCCTTTATAGATTGACTATGTGTCATCCAATCAAGTGCTAGCAAAAGGCCACAAAATCATAGATTCTGGTGCAGTGCCCTGTAGAAGGATCCTTCTATGTTACCTGTTCCTGCTCTCCCCTCCCTTTAATCCTGACTCATAGGCAGTGGGAGTGTCACCCATTTCCAGGTGAAGCTCTATACATTCCAGCTCATGGTTAACCTAAACAGGAACAACCCTTCCTCATGTCCCTTGCCTGTCTTTCCTAAAAAGCCCATATCTTTCCATTCCAACTGGACTCCCACCATGGAGTCACCCCTCTACATCTCTGATGTCAGTAAGTCACAGCTCTGCAGGCATTGGCACACAAGTGACTCTTGTTTCCCATGCTACAGCCATTTGCATAGAGGTGTTTAAGTTGAATGAAGCTGATATAGAGACTGGAGTGGCCCTCTTCACTGGCTTGGCAAGTCCATGACTGAAGATTCTCTTCCCCTTCTCCCACAAATAGACTCTGTCAGTCCTCTAGTATACCACGGTGAGTCCCATGGTCTTTGTGTCTGCAGCACCAGTCCTATAACCATAGTTGACTCACTATCACAGAATCACAGAATCAAAGAACATTAAGGATTGGAAGGGACCTTGAAAGATCCTCTAGTCCAATCGCCCTGACACAGCAGGATCACCTAGACCAAGTCACATGGAACATATCCAGGTGGGTCTTAAACATCTGCCGTGAAGGAGACTCCACAACCTCTCTGGGCAGCCTGTTCTAGTGCTCCATCACCCTCACTGTGAAGAAGTTCTTTCTGATATTTATATGGAACCTTCTATGTTACAGCTTGCACCCATTGCCCCGTGTCCTATAACTAGATGACATTGAGCAGAGTGTGTCTTCATTCTCCTGACACCCAGCCTTCACATATTTATAGACATTAATGAGGTCACCTCTTAGTCTCCTCTTCTCCAAGCTCAAGAGACCCAGCTCCCTCAGCCTCTCCTCATAAGGGAGGTGTTACACTTCCTTTATCATCCTTGTTGCTCTACACTGGACTCCCTCCAGCAGCTCTGTGTCCTTTGCTAATTGAGGAGCCCAGAACTGGACACAATACTACTGATGCGGTCTCACCTGTGCAGAGTAGAGGGGAAGAAGAGCCTCTCTCCATCTGCTAAACACCCCCGTTCTGACACACTCCAGAATGCAGTTGGTCCTCTTGGCCGCAAGAGCACATTGCTAGCTTATGGTCATCCTGCTGTGTACCAGGACCCTCAGGTCCCTTTCTCTTACACTGCTCTCCAACAGGTCAGTCTCCAACCTATAGTGTTTGTTCTTGCCCACTTACAAGACTCTACACTTACATAGACATACATCTACCCTTGTTATAGTTCATTAAATTTCTCTCTGCCCAGCTCTCCAGCCTGTCCAGGTCTTGCACAGTCTGAAGGGGTGTCGGTGACACCATCCAGCTTTGTGTCATCAACAAACTGTCTAACAGTGCACCCTAATGCCTCATCCAAGTCACTAGATTTGACTGGCATCTTCAAATGCTTTTGACAGGGAGAACTGATGAAAAAAATCTACACTCCAGAGTTCATTACCGCTGCTCCCAGGGCTCTGTAGTTTTTCTTGACACTTGTCAGACTGCTCCTAGCTGCCTCATTGGTGTCCACGTGAAACAACAGCAACCACAGCCAGTGGGCTGTCTCCTAAATATGGGACCCCAGTAAGCATCATGGCTTTACCCTCAGGTAAGTGGGTACTTAGGTAACTCTCAGAAGAGAGTGATCTACTGTCAACCATCACATTTTATTACTTGCACTGGGGTTCATCTGAGAAGCAGATCTGGCTGCCCTTCTCAGTTCTAATGTTTTTCCTCTTCAGTCTGAAGAGTGGTTCTGCAAGTGCAGCTATAGATTTGGCAGAAGTTTGTTTCTCTTGCAAGTCCTCGCCATTCCAAGCTTTCATTATTCTGTATTGTTGGTCCCCCTCCCTTCCATGTGTGCCAGTACAGTTTTTGATTGGTTGGCTGTGGATTTAATATCAATATATCAATCCTACTAATTCTTTGCTGGGAGGAGACACCAAACTTACTTTCTGTTGCTGTACTCACATATTCTAGGATTTGATTACATAATCTTCCTGTTGCATTATGAGTATTAGAGAAATGTGCCCACACCCTTTACTTGTCTAGACAGCTGGCTGGAAAGAATAAAAATTCTGCCATGAGGAATTCAGTCATGTATATGTCTGAGCAAACTGGGACCCAGGATTTGATTGTGCTTATAAAGGATGCCATAGGAGAAATAAATAGATGGTTCCTGTACCTGTAATCTTGCAGAAAAGTATTGTATTTTCTTCTGGTATTTTTTCACTTGATGAATCTTTTCTCTAGCTCTTAAAGAACTTTTTAATAGGTAAAAAAAAATAGCATTTTTTCAGGCTTTAACTCTCTAAACAACCATTTTGCCTTTTTTCCCCCCCATAACAAACAGGTAATTTGTACTGAAGTTATGACTCATTTTTCTCAGTTTTTTTCACTATCCTTTTTGACATGAGGGAGAAATAACAAAAACAAATCTGCTCATTACTATTAAGCAATCAAAAAGCACAAACTGTATTACAGTAAATTCTCTAGAGCTAAGACTATTTTGGGAAGCACAAAAATGTTCAAGATTCATGTGTCTGTCTCTTTCCTCCCAAGACATTAAAAAAACTAGACTGATGATGAAGGAGGTGGAACACCTCCCTTATGAGGAGAGGCTGAGGAAGCTAGGTCCCTTGAGCGTGGAGAAGAGGAGACTGGGGGGTGACCTCATTAATATCTATAAATATTTGAAGGGTGGGTGTCAGGAGGATGAAGCCAGACTCTTCTCAATGTCATCTAGTGATAGGACGAGGGGCAATGCTTGTAAGCTGGAACATAGGAGGTTCTACATAAATATGAACAGGAACTTCTTCACAGTGACGGTGACAGACCACTGGAACTGCCCAGGGGGGTTGTGGAGTCTCCTTCACTGGAGATGTTTAAAATCCACCTGGATGTGTTCCTGTGTGACTTGGTCTAGGTGATCCTGCTGTGTCAGGAGGATTGGACCAGATGATCTTTCAAGGTGCCTTCTAATCCCTAATGATTCCATGATTCTATGATTCTATGACTAACCATTAGGTGCAGCTTGTCACGAAATCCTATGTACAGTAATCGGAACTTCAGAGTACTGTACTGTCTGCATTATTGCATCCACTCCCATGCTCAGCTGAATGTAGACAAACTGTCTCTTGGAGAGAATTTTCAAAATAAATATATACTTCTTACCAAAATGTCCAAGTTGGAGAGTTTATGATACCACTCTGATGTGAAATAATCCATTAAATAATGGTATGTTTTTTGGGTGTGTGTCTCCTACCTCAGTTAAGCTGAAGCATCTCGTTTGACTTTCCTTCCTTCTGAACAAATTCTGTGAGATTTTACCCTGAAGTAGTTAAAGTGAAAAATTCTACTTTCTGGTGGAATTGTGATTAAAAAAAAAAAATCTTACTTTTACTTTCTAACAAGGTAATGTATAAAAAAAAATGTTCTAATAGAATACTCAAGTTTAGCTGTGGTAAAATCAGCAACCCTGTTTCTATGATTGTGTTTGTTGCACACAGAGATTTTTGGAGCAAAAAAAATGGGTTGTGTATCCTATAACATGTCTGAAAGATGTCACAGAGTTTCATGGCCTCGTAAGAAGGAATTGCTTAATAAAAGCGAGAATATATTTCTGATAAACAATTGAGGATTTTGTATGTGAGTCAGGAATAATCTTATTTAGAATCAATATTTAAAGACTAGCTACAAAATTCGAAGTGAGTGAAATATTGGTATGATCTTACAAGTTTGAGTCAGGAGATTAAAATTAATTGTCTGTTACCCAATACACATCTGGTATGTATTTCGAGCAATGGCTGAGTCTAGTGAACTCTCTTCAAATCAGGCTTGAGTCATGATCTTGGTGGGCATTCTCAATGTTATTACAGGTTGTGCAAACTTATGAGACAAAAAAGTCTGTGCTACAGTTAGCTATAATTTACTCTCCAGATGGGCTTTTTCAAGCTTCATTTTATTTGTTGTGTGTATGAGAGAGAAAAACAACCAAATAGGCCTTGACTTTCAAAATGTGAAATAGAATCAGAGTCATAAAAGATTTTGGCTGTCACATTCACAGATCTAATAAATATATTCCCAGTTGAATGTAAGTACAGAAAAGACTGCAGAGCACAAGTCAGTCTCCATAACTGCCAGCTGTGAAACAGCCCTAGTTCAACAAGTATTAGACAAGTAGCATTAGAAGTTATATGGCTAATCTTGACCTGTAACTATTTTGAAGTTGTCTACAGGTTTGACTCTAATGTTTGACTCCTTTTTAAGCAATCACCCCGTTATGATATGAAACTCCTGGGAAGCTTTGGGTGTTTCCAGTGGAGTCTATGACCAATAATGAGCCATGAAATAGCCTGTGGGTTTTAATGGGACCTGGGATATTTTGCTTGCAAATTGCCTCATGAAATTCAGTCTGTTGCCTTTATGACTGGCTTCCTTATCATGTAGTAGTGGTTATGAGTGGACAAGGGTCACAACTGTTGAGATTCTTTTAGACCCTGCAACAGAGTAAACTAAGAATTACTAGGGCTTCCTGGATTATTAAATCAAATCACATAGTTCTGTAGACTATCTTTACCTTTAAATTTATTTTGTAAACCAGTCAAATTCTATAATAACTTTGCTCTCTTGTGCTCAGGTCAGGGTGTGCTGTTATGGGGAGAACATGACACAGACGTTTTTTAGCATTCTTCTAGTCTCATAATAAATTAGTTCTGTAATCTGTAAACCACTGTAAATCAATGTTAATCATTTATTTATTTACCAGCTTAATCTTTACTTGAATAATTTTAATCCTCCATAGCACTTACCTCATGTTCTATAAATGGAAAAATCTTCCACAAAACTTTTTTTGTGGAAAGATGAAAGTCAAATATTTAGATTTTCTTTATTTTTTAATTTGTTCATCTCATACTTCCAGTTATTTTCTGAAAACAGCTGATACCAGTGTGTGTTCTAGATGAGATCTTAGTGTCTCTGTTGCAAGTATTTCTTGAAAGTCATTTAAATTATCCCTCCCTTTTTTTTGTTTTGAAGTATCAACACACAGCTTGCAGTCAGCTTCTAATTCATTGATTTTCTTATGCATCAAATGAAGCTGTATTGCAATTCTCAAGATCATCCAGTCATTTTGTGCATCAGTGTTATTTTATTTTAAAGAAACTACTTAGGTACTACTGAAAGGAGTTGTATGAAGGAAAAGAAGGTTAGCACTCCACTTGATAAGGATGGAAGAGGCCCTTGTGGCCTATACAACAGGCATATGGTTAAAGCACTGCCATCTAGTTTGTGTCATCTAACCATGCTGGGGCATGGTTGGCTCAGTTGGTAGAGCATGGGATTCTGAATTCTTGGGGTCATGGGTTTGAGCCCCATGTAGGACATCTTGCGACAATACTGTAGGCTTACCCTGCTCCAACCTGTAACATTCTGTGATTCTGTGAATATTGGGACTTCATGCAAAAGTGACAACTTCTATGACAGAGAACTTTTGAATAGCTTAAGCTAGTGATTGGTGGTATTTTCTTTCGCACATGTAACCCATGGGCACCTTCATTATAAATTCATGAATAAGTTTATGTAAATATAATCAATGTAGGTGTCATTATATATAGTGAAGCACTTTTATATGACTGTTTAAGTGGATTTCTAAGCATATGTGCAATATATCTTTCATCTTTTATTTCCCTAACTAAAAAAGCCCTCTTTTGTCATTTCATGTCTTTACATTACATTGCGGATAATACACTTTGCATGTGGCTGTGCTCCTTGGGCTACAGCACCTTTTTAAGAACTGTGTTGCAAGTCATTTGCTTACTTTTCCCAGTACACTTTGACTGATGAGTCTGAAGAACAGAAAGCTAGCCTTAACATATAATAAAATAGTTGTGATGGGGTTTGGGTGTAAATATGCATAGGGATAATAACGCTAAGTTGATATATTGTGCTGAATACATTTCAGAAGATACTTATCTGAAGCTATTAGTTTTTCACAACAAATTAGAAAATAAAAATTAAACATAATTTAATAAAGAGAATGTCAAAGTATATGTGCTAATAAGTAATATAGTGATTTTAACAAAGGGAATAGGTCAGAGATACAGGCTTGATCTACCGGTGACCAGGATACAGAAAAATGTAATACAGTTGTAGAATCCTTCTTTATAGAAACAAAATAACTAGTTATTTTCAAAATGGGATGTTCTTTTATGGAAAATTAAAAGGTTCAAGACTATGCAGAATGAAAAGTACTTACATTACTACATAATACCCTGTACCTTACCAGGCAATGCCTAGAGATGAATTAAAATAAGTTGTTACTAAAACATGAAAAAAAAATGGTAAGATATTGATCTAGAGGCCTCATCTCTTCAAAAATGGTCTGGATAATAAACATCAGAGGATATTTCTTATTGCCCACCTTCCTGATTGAAACCTTTTTGCCAAAGCTTGTGGAATATATTAGAAATTAGTGATCTGTAAAGTTCCAACCAGAAGACTCTAGAGGTTCCAGACTCCTGAATGCTTGCATGGACTGAGATGGGATATACAGTGAGTTTGCTATTACTTGATCATTAAGAGAGCAGAAAATGCCAAATCTATTTAACCTTGAAATAATGCTAGGATATGAGGAAAATCATTATGGGATTGATATTGAGCATGTGAGTATCACATAGTGTAGCAGAAACAGGCTATCCTACCATCAATATAGTGTTGCTTTCTAGTTTTGATTTGAGAATGGCATTAAGCCTGTGTGTTTGCGCAAGAATATCTTGGTGTGATCTCAAAAACCCATGTTCTTTCATCCAGTGCACCAACAGCCAATCCACGTACAAGCTTAATTTTTTATTGCAAGTTTGTGCAAAGCAGGAAGCTGAGTTAGCTCTGTTTTCAAAAGCAGTTACTCATTTCTACAATCCAAATTAGCATCATTAATATACTCATTTATCAAATGTCTACTGGTGACTGCAGTTCAGGTTCTGAAGCTGGCTGGCTAGCTAATTCCTCGCTTGTGGTTCAAGTGGCAATGTATCTACTTTCTTCTGCTCACGCTCAGAGTAGAAAGCTTTAATGGGCTGAGGTCTTAAAGTGAACTGGAATTGTGATCTGCCCTGCTGCCTTAACTCTTGTGCTAGTCATTGAAGATTTCTGCTGACTTTATGTTGCGCCTTGCTGGGGAAGAGTCTTCCCATGTAGTCCCTCTCTGAGGCCTTCATGGGAGCAGAGATTTCTCCGAGTCCCTTTTCAGGACACTTATAATTAGCTGAGCATGAGAGTCCTTCATAGAATCATAGAATCTTTAGGGATTGGAAGGGACCTCAAAAGATCATCCAGTTCAATCGCCCTGCCACAGCAGGATCACCTAGACCAAGTCACACAGGAACACATCCAGGTGGGTCATAAATATCTCCATTTTGGTTGGAAAGATCTTTAAGACCTTTAAGATCATCAAGTCCATCCACATGCCTCACCCTACTTGTAGACCCAACACTAAATCATGTTCCCCAACAATACATCTATGGGGCTTTTGAACATGTCCAGGGTTGGTGACTCTACCACCTCCTTTGGCAGACTGTTCCAATGTCTGAAAACATTTTCAGGGAAAATATGTTTTCCTATCATGTAATCTAACTTTCCCCTGGTGCGGCATGAGGCAGTTGTCTCTTCTTCTCTCATCAGTCACTTGTGAGAAGAGGCTAGCACCCACCTCTCCACAATGTCCTTTCAGGTAATTGTAGAGAGCAATGAAGTCTCCCCTCCACCTCCTCTTTTCCAGGCTGAACAGCCCGAGTACCTTCAGTCACTCCTTATAGCTCCTTGCAGGACCTGTGCACTAGATCAACATAGTGCTAGTTAATCTTTTACAGTGCTTCTGATAATTAAGATTTAACTTAACAGACAGGAAGCTGTCTATGCTCTGGAAGTTCAGATATAAGGTGACCGAGCCATGAGGACTCATCCCTCCAAACCAGGAGGAATAGTCATCTTCTTGAGAATGTGGTAAAGCAAGCTGGAAGGTGGCACCCAGCCAGAGACTGTAGAGAAAATCCTGGTAACTAATCAGCTGAACCTGTGCTTAGGGTCACAAAGGCAAAGAAAATCTGTGGATATTTGGTGTCTTATAGAAGGGAAAAAAATCCCAACCTGATACATCTTTGGTAGGGTAAGAAAAAAACATGCAGCTTGCTAATCACCACAGTAAACAGGAAACTAAGGCTCAGAGTTTTCCTTTTTTCTTCAGATATCTATGGCTTCAAAATAAAAGATTCCATTTAAATTCCATAAGCAACCTCTCAATGACTAGTCAGGTGCTTGACAGATCTGAAATTAACTCATTTATCTGAGGTCTAATATGAACTTTGTACCTCAATATCAAATTGCTCTTTACAGAAAATGTTATGCTGAGTGCTGGCTGGTCCTCTTTCAGTACTCGCATCACATAGTTATCTATATTTGTCAAAAGCAGGACACTAAAATGTTGCTTAATTTTGCATCCATACTACAATCGTCATTTTTATGGATTCAAAGTGAGTGAGAACTGGGAAATGTATGAGACTTTTTGTCCTCATCTGAATAATTTTATTCCCTCAGGGCTACATAAATGTTCGAGATGTTAAGTAATCACTTGGAACAGAAGATCTGTAGGCTGCACGGGGGCAGAAAATACCAAGGAGTGTTTCATATCAAATTTACACCCATCAGGGTGGGGATGAGTAATTGTTAGGTGAGAAGTTGCTATAACTTTGTGTTAGCAGTTCTGAGTTCAGCTACAAGATATTATCCAAGACTCAATGGAGAGCTCACTGGGTGACTCAGAACATTGGTAACGGCTTATGCAATCATTTCTAGCTCAACAATTTGTATTTATTGAACTTTGCTGTGGCAAGTCATCACTAGCTGATGACTCTTCTGGTCTCTGAATTAATTTGTTTTAGTGGGTAGATCACTAAAAATAACTGCCAAAGCAGGCCTTACTTGGCATAGCTGTTCAGTACGGCAGTGGAAACTAAGACCAGAATTGGGCAGGGAGGATACGACTGCTCTATCAGCCTTAGAGTAGCTCTTTCAAGGCAGAAATGAGATGTGTGCCATGTAATATGGAAAAGGTAGAGCTGAGGTTTAAAACCAGCTAGCACAACTGAACTGTCTAGTCTGATATTCTCTGTGAGAAATTAATCAAGTTTTCCCTGAACTGACCTTGGTATCTTGTGTGTCAACCAGGAAGACATATAGAACCAGAATCACCCTGGTAAAATTACTTGTTCTCTCAGTTGTCTCCTAAAAGAGTGAAGGTTCTTTAATTTGATCACATTATTAAAATTCTTCAGACTGGATTACACAAATACAGCTTTCTTGGAAACTGAAGAATCATGTTGCTTCCTTCAGCTACTTTTATCCAAATCAAATTTATTCCAGTGCTTTGTCACTGTGTGTTTTATTTATGTTTAGAATTTGTCTGACTTCATCCTTTACTCATTAGTTAGGATTGTCTTTCGGTAAGAGAATGCATAGATCTTTATCCAATAGGTCAAAAATCAGGTGTTTGAGATAATTTTAACATGAGTTTTATTAGACCATTAAAGAAATCACAGAATCACAGAACATTAGGGATTGGAAAAATCATCTAGCACAATCCCCCTGCCACAGCAGAATCACCTAGACTAAGTGGCAGAGGAATGTATCTAGGTGGGTTTTAAATGTCTCCACAAATTCTGGGCAGCCTGTTCCAATGCTCCATCACCCTCACTGGGAAGAAGTTCCTTCACATATTTATATGGAACTGCCTATGTTCTAACTTACACTCATTGCCCTTTGTCCTATCACTAGATGACATTGAGAAGAATCATAGAATCACAGAATCATTGGGGATTGGAAGGGACCTTGGAAGATCATCTAGTCCAATCCCCCTGTCACAGCAGGACCACCTAGACCAAGTCATAGAGTCAGTCAGGGTTAGATGGGACCACAGGATCATCCAATGCCAATACCCTACCATGGACAGGGACACAGCCTTATCCAGCCTGGCCTTAAACACCTCCAAGGACAGGGCCTCAATCACCTCCCTGGGCAACCCATTCCAGGCCTTCACCACTCTCACGGTGAAGAACTTCCTCTTCACATCCACTCTAAATCTACCCATCTCCAGCTTTGCTCCATTCCCCCTAGTCCTGTCGCTACCTCCTATAAAGCCCCTTCCCGGTTTTTTTGTATGCCCCCTTCAGATACTGGAAGGCCACAATAAGGTCACCTGGGAGCCTCCTCTTCTCCAGACTGAACACCCCCAACTCTCTCAGTCTATCCTCATAGGAGAGGTGCTTCAGCCCCCTGACCATTCATGGCCCTCCTCTGCACATGCTCCAGTACATCCACATCCTTCATGTAATAAGGGCTCCAGAACTGGATGCAGTCCTCCAAGTGGGGTCTCACCAGAGCGGAGTAGAGGGGGAGAATCACCTCCCTCAACCTGCTGGCCACACTT
>VXBP01000126.1:10544-25786 GCA_013400115.1 Rhinopomastus cyanomelas | reverse complement strand
TCCTGCCTTTTTTCTAAACAAACCGCCCGCTCTGCTTTTTCATAGGCTCACCCAACACGGACATCCGGGGCAGGTCCAGGACCAGGGACACCTTCCCCCAGGACAAGTCCCCTGCGGGGGAGGGGTCCTCCAAAACAAAACAACTCCTTTTCTTTTCTTCTTCATGAAAGCACAACTGCTGTACGTTTGAAAACGCTAGCAATTTTCAAACCACAACACTGCTGCACCACATATCTTGGTGTGGTCAGCAAACTTGCTGAGGGTGCACTCAGTGTATCTGTCCATATCACTGACAAAGATGTTGAACAAGACTGATCCCAGGACTGATCCCTGGCGCCGTTCAGTCTCCTTTTTTTCCAGGCAAAAGAGACCCTGCTCCTCAGCCTTTCCTTGTAAGGGAGGTGTTCTACTTCCTTGATCATCCTCATTGCTCTACACTGGACTCCCTCCAGCAACTCCGTGTTCTTTTTGAACTGAGGGGCCCAGAACTGGACACAATGGTGGTCTCACAGGTGATGTGGTCTCACCTGTGCAGAGTAGAGGGGGAGAAGAGCCATCTGCTAACCATTCCCCTTCTGGTCCACCTCAGGATGCTGTTGGTCGTCTTGGCCACAAGAGCACATTGCTGCCTCATGGTCCTCCAGGACCTCCAGGTCTCTTTCTCCTACACCACTCTCCAACAGGTCAGTCCTCAATGCATACTGGTACCTGGGGTTGCTCTTGCCCAGATGCAAGACTCTACACTTGCCCTTTGTTGTAGTTCATTAAATTTCTCGCTGCCCAGCTCTCCAGCCTATCCAGATCTCACTGAATGGCAGCACAGCCTGCTGAAGTGTTAGTCACATCTACCAGCTTTGTGTCATCAGCAAACTTGCTGACAATACTCTCTAATCCCCCATGACCAAGTTATTAATTAATAGATTGAACAGGGCTGGTACCAGTACTGACCCTTGGGGAACTCCACTAGATAAAGGCCTCCAACTAGACTCTGTCCCACTGACCACTACTTTCTGGCTTCTATCCTGCAGCGAGTTCACGATCCACCTCGCTACTTGATCGTCTAGACCACATTGCATCAATTTGGCTGCGAGGATGCTGTGGGAGACTGTGTCAAATGCCTTACTGAAGTCAAGATAGACCACATTCACCACTCTGCCATCATCTCCCAGAAATACGTGGTCTTTTGGCAGTATGACACAGCCTCTTTCTAAAAATCGAAATAAAATACATTTTACGAAAAGGTTATTGTACGTTTCGGTAAAATAGGTCTTTTAATTTGTATACATTGTATGTTGTTTAAGAAGCAAGTAAGAACAAGTTAGATATCCTGATTTTTTCTTTATAATAAATTTCTGAGGTTCATAATGCAAATTTTCCTGTTCAAAGTGATACCTTGGGAGTCAGGTAACTGGCAACCTTTATGTCTGTACTTCAAAATTTTGACCTTCCAAGGACCCTCCACTCCTACATACACATTATATCTGAACTGGACTTCTTAGGAATTATTGTTCTGGTTTTTATTTACACTTAGAGTCCCTTAATTCTTTTCATTGAAACTCTAAGACCTTTCTCTCACATTCATGTTGAATCTAGATGCATCTTTGCCTACAAAGCAGGCTCATCCTAGTGTTCTATGAAGAAGATGCTTGTTCTTTCCTTACATATTCACTATGTAGGAGTTAAAACTACTTTTGACATGACTGCAGGAAATAATGTTTCCCACTCTCTTTACAGTAGTTTCCATGTATTTTTTCATTTCAGTGGATTCTTTGTCGCTTCATTGTGGCTCAGAATACATTTGTAATCTTATGAACAACCACCAAATGTGTCAAATTTGGTATTTGTATATTTATCAAACACCAAATGTGTCAAAAAAACCAGTATCTTCCAAACTACCTTTTCAGAAGTGGTAGGGAAACAGCATTTTCTGCAGAAACTCCTGTTAGGACTTGAGAGGGAGGTTCGGCACAACTGCAAAGGACAAGCATGAACTAAATCAGGACTGCTGTATGCAACATCAGAATAGAATGAGGATATACCAGGGTCATCTGAACTCTAGTCGTCTTTCTTTTAGAGCTTGTTCCTTCTTGCTGGTTTCCTCTTTGTGAATATTGACAAGTTTGGCTGTATATAAACTTGTTTGTCTCTAATCTTAGATCATTAATTTAAGTTTCCCTCCTGACTAAAGCTCCAGCAATACCAGCTTCACACGGTAACTCCCTGTGTCACTATTTATGGCTGCTGTGAGCCCCCCACACTTGGAAGCTGTTCTGTTATCCTCTGATGTAAAAAGTAGCACAAAGGATGTGATAGCAGCATCTGTCCAGAATAAGCTGTGAATATATGGGGGAAATTTTTTTTTTCCCTCAATATTTTGCACAGACATGCTACGGTGTGCTTACAGTAGTCAAAATTCTCAGACCTAATTTACACCCCGTTTTAAAACAACTAATAATCAGACAGGAGGCTTCACCCTGCCATCACAAAATGTGCTGCTCATATGTCTTCATTTAGAAAGCTCTTTGATACCTGATTTCATTTGTGCCTTTATGAAATCAACAAAACTATTTAAACCTTAACAAACCTCCGCAAATAACACACCCACCCACACTTCTCTGACTTGCAAAGCTAAACTGGAGTTGCCATTCCTTTATGAATCACTTGAGCATTCTGAGGCTAACTCTCCTTCAGTTTGTAGCCCTGGCATACCTCTCATGAAGTTGCATGTTTGATATTAGCAATGCAGGTATGCTCTCTTCCTGTTCCAGAGGAAAGAAAGATTATCATTCCCCCCACTTTTTCCGTCCTCAAGTGTCTAAACTTTTATTTCCTTAAAAAAAAAAAAATTGATATTGAGTGGAGTTTCACATTTTTCCTATTTTCTTTGAAAACTTCATAAAAAGTAATTCAGACCCAAGGAGAAAGGAAAGAGAGCCTTGTCCTTCAGAAAAGACAGGCTTTTCAGATGAGAGGCAGATCGTACCAAAAGCATGTTTCATTTGGCTTCTTTCCTAGGTATAAGATGAAACAAACCATGTTGCTTCAGGCAGATGAAAGCTGGGAAGGAGATGGGGGTTGGTTCCAACCCCAGTTCCTGCTTGTCAAGAATGTGTGATTTGTTCTTTCTTTAAATATATTATAAAGAACAGAGGAGGGAGGGTGAAAAAATGGAGGAAGAAAGCAGAAAAAAACAGAAGAACTCATTTTCTGCCAAGTTAGCCATCATGTCACGTCACGGAATAACTATTGTGCTATGATAGCCACCTTGCAATGTGGAATGCAAGTATGTTTTTTGCTTTAAGCGTCTCATATGTTTTAAAAAGTTTCCAGGAGACAGTTTAACACTTCAGTCATAAGGCAAAACCAGTATTTTAACAGGAACTTCTTTCTACAATGCTGTTAAACTTTTAACTCTACACTAAGGGACGGATTACTAAAAAAGCATAAAATGTGATGTACATCGTGTTTGCACCTCCTTAATAACTTCACTTTGAAAAGCAGAGTGCTCAGACCTACTGGGGTGTGGCAATGCATCTTTCTGAGAGAGTTCTGGGACATGACAAGTTTCAGGGTCAGACCCCAAGCGTATTAGACTGCATTGTTCCCAATTCATATCCAGTAGTAGTTATTAAATGAGATATATCAACCTCAGCTGGTATCTGAACTTACACTGAGGATGAAGGTTATTTTTTCTTAGTGTAATTCCCTCTTGGGGGAAATCATAGAATCACAGAACGTTAGGAATTGGAAGGGACCTTGAAAGATCATCTAGTCCAATATCCCTGACACAGCACCATCACCTAGACCAAGTCACACAGGAACATGTCCAGGTGGGTTTTAAACATCTCCAGAGAAGGAAACTCCACAACCACCCTGGGCAGCCTGTTCCAGTGCTCCGTCACCCTCACTGGGAAGAAGTTCCTGCTCCAATTCATACGGAACCTCCTATGTTCCAGCTTACAACCATTGCCCCTTGTCCTATCACTAGATGACATTGAGGGGAGTGTGGTTCCATCCTCCTGACACCCATTCCTCACATATTTACAAACATTAATGAGATCACCCCTCAGTCTCCTCTTCTCCAAGCTAAAGAGACCCAACTTCCTCAGCCTTTCTTCACAAGGGAGGTGTTCCTCTTCCTTCATCATCCTTGTTGCTCTATGCTGAACTCCCTCCAGCAGCTCCACGTCCTTCTTGAACTGAGGGGCCCAGAACTGGATATAATATTCCAGATGTAGTCTCACTAGGGCAGAGTAGAGATTCAGGTTAGTGTTTAATAATTCTTATAAAGTTTAGGCTGTCAATCTTTGCTTGAACAAAACTTCTGCTGAAGTTACTAGGATTAGCCTTGTAACTTAGAAAAAAAAATAGTTCCTGCATTTAATACTTTATCTTGTGAAACTGAAAAGTTGTCAAGCTAACAGAATAAGCCTTTAATCCTGGAAGAAATTTACTTCTCCACAAAAATCTTGGGGTTGCATGTTATTTTTGTCGCTTGTCATTTTGTGGTCTGTATGGTATGCTCTGTATGTGTAAGCAGTGCAAGTGAGGTCATTAGGAAGTAGAAATATTACTGTTTGGCTAGAGATAGAATTCAAAACTGTACAGCAATGCGCTAGAGGTGTGGGAGGTATCTGTCCAAACAGAACAGCACAGAGTAGAACCATTCAGATTGGAGAAAGTTTTTGAGATCATTGGGTTAATTTACCTAATTTTTAAACACCTTCAGGGATGGTGACTCTACCCTGGGCAGCCTGTTCCAATGTTTGTTAAACCTTTTGATGAAGAAATTCTTCTAACATCCAGCCTAAACATCCCCAGATGCTGCTTGCAGCCATTTCCTCTGGTTCTATCACTTGCCACCAGGCAGAAGAGGTTTTTCCCCTCCTCACTCCAAACTTCCTGTCAAGTACTTGTAAACAGTGATAAGGTCTCCCTTCAGCTGCCTCTTGCCCAGGCTAAACAACCACAGTTCCTTCAGCTGTTCCACATTTGTGCTCCAGACCCTGCCCAATCCTTGTTACCCTTCCCTGGACCTGCTCCAGCACTTCAATGTCCTTCTGGAAATGAGTGAGCCAGAACTGAACAGAATATTTGAGGTGCAACCTGTGTTGAGTACAGGGGGATGTTCACCTCCCTGCTTCTACTAGCCACACTTTTTCTAATACAAGCCAGGATGTCATTGGTCACACCACTGGCTCATATTTAGGTGACTGTGAATTAGCACCCTCAGGTCTTTTTCTGATCTGCAGCTTTCCAACCATACATCCTCACATCTGTAGCCTCCATGGGATTGTTATGATCCAAGTGCAGGTCCTGGAGCTTGGCCTTGCCGAACCTCATACTATGAACCTTCCTCCATCATTCCAGCCTGTCTAGGCTCTTTAAAGCCTTCCTACTCTCTAGCAGATTGACACATCAACACAACTTGGTGTGTTAAATAGTTTTGTCCTGCTCCGGCAGGGGGGTTGGACTCGATGATCTCTTGGGTCCCTTCCAACCCCTAACATCCTATGATCCTATGATCTGCAAACTTACTGAGGGTGTGCTTCAGGAATTGTATTAGTCTTTCAAAAACTATATACTGTATTGTTCACAGAAATACAAACATGGCAGGTTATTTTTCTCAAGTTTAAGTCTTTCATCAAAGCTATTTACACCAGTTAATAATAACATGCTATTGGCTCTGCCATATGTATAAGGGATATGAGACATCACGGTGGACTAGAGACATCGGGAGACATCTTCTCTGATGAGGAGTTCCAATTTTCTTGGTAAAAACACATAAAGAGTTAGAAACCATGGTATCTGTTTTCTAATTATGGCTCCTGCAGCTACTAGCTGCACATCATGGAGCAACTATCTTTGCTGGTACACAATGCTGGCTACTGGGTATCAAAATGTCCTGTTCCTGGAGTGAGTGACATTCTACTGTGGCAAAACAAGGTACAGTATCAGTGGTTCTGAAGGAGAGATGTGGTAAGGTGCTGTTACGCACTGTGTGAGCAAGGACAAGAGAGGTCAAGTCCAGACTAGAACTATGTTAACTAGAGAATCTGGATTTCACAACCGGCAAAGAAAGCGATAGCTTGGGTAAGGTAGCAAAAGAGATAAGGGTTCACCCTGAAGAATGGTGGGGAGCTGGGTGGATAGAAACTGGCTGCATCATTTTGCACGAAGGCTAATACACAGAGGTAGACCTTGAACTATGACAATCGACAAACCAAGCACAATGAACCAGGAATTTTGTTATTAAGGTGGACAGCAAAACAACATTCAAGGAACAAATGCTTTAATTGCATGTTTCTGATTAAAGACTTAAAAAAAAATCTTATATTTTAGAGACTGGGACATGAGTCTTTCTACAAAAGGACCTTTCTTGGTCCATATGGGTAACAGCTGAGCCAGCTACATCCTACCTCTATAGTTCAATCGTTCGTTTATGGTTCTAGGGGCCTCCTATAGTTCTATGACTTTTACTAGTCACAAAATAAAAAAAGATTAAGAAAAGAACTGTCTTAGCTGTAGAAATTTATCAGAGGAAGAAAGAAGTCTCGGCATCCTCCTCTCAATATCACCAGCTACATCAGAGCAGACAGTCTTTGGTATCAAAGTCTTTGCAAAACCCTGCTTACGGTAAAAGTAGGAGTAGGAGTGGAAAAACAGAGGGAAGGATCTATGGCACTGGTGTAGTCACCACAACTATATATGCTCCTAACTTGTTACTTTCTCTTCATGTACCCTAATCACATTATGGTCCAGTCAAGAGAAAAATGGATAATATGTTCTAAAGAGAATATGTGTTCTAGTGATTAAACATTTTTCTCTTGGCTTTTTTCAAATAGAGAAAGGTTTCTCCAAAGTTGTAGCCCTAGTTGTGTTTTGGGCTGCACTCTGCTGCCATTTCTTTTCCAATCTAGAATTAAAATGAAGGTGATATAAAAATAGCCAAAATGAAGTCTTAGGGAATTAGGCAGAATACAGTTGAGGTTTAAAATACTCTGTGAAGAATATTTAGCACATTTAGACAAAACTGTCTGCACATAACAACCAGCTACAATGTTGAGACGGGAGAGAAGATGACATGTTATGTTTATGCCTTTTATTTTCAAGTATTCTAATGCTATTTTGCTTCTCATGCCTTAGCTTGGACCCAAGCTATTCTAGGCCCTGTATACATTCCTGAAAGGGAATAGGTGAGCTTGGTATCACTGTTCTTCTTCACCTGCACTTCTACCTGATATTTACATTAACCAACTGTATATGGTACAAAAGCTTTTGTGGCAGTACAAAACTGCTTTTGTAAGTGTTGATGCTGTACAGCCAAACATTACCAAGAATTAGTCCTCAAAATACTTGGGGCGGATTTCTCAGCCCTTCATATCCTATATGGTACAGTGTTGTCTCTAGGTGACACTTTGTGTGACTTGACTACAGGGCATTCACTAGGTTCCATCTGTTTCTTACATCAAGGTTGAAGACAACACTGAGCAAAAATAGTTATCTGTCCTTAAGAGGATCTTTCAGGATCTAAGAAAAGCATTTGCAAAGATAAGACAGCATAGCCAATTTCCAGGCATGCACAATGGGCCTGGAACTTTTGTTATTTCCTTCAGTACCATTTCCCCTGGTGGCCTTCTATGAACAGGTCACAACATTAATGGATGAGGGGCGAGTGAATGATGTAATTTACCTGGACCTGAGCCAAGCGTTTGACACTGTCCCGCACCCCATTCTGGTCTCCATGTTGGTGGAACATGGGATTGATGGGTGGACCACTAGATGGGTATGGAACTGGCTTGATGGCCACACCCAGAGAATGGTTGTTGGTGGGTCCATGTCCAAGTGGAGGTCAGTGACAAGCGGAGTCCCTCAGGGATCAGTGCTGAGACCAGTCTTGTTCAACATCTTTGTCAGTGACATGGACAAGGGCATTGAGTGCACCCTCAGCGAGTCTGCTGACGACACCAAGCTGTGTGGTGCAGCAGACATGCTGGAGGGCAGGGATGCCATCCAGAGGGACCTGGACAGGCTGGAGAAGTGGGCACATGCCAACCTCATGATGTTCAACAAGACCAAGTGTAAGGTCCTGCATCTGGGTGGAGGCAATCCTAAGTACAAATGCAAGCTGGGCAGTGACTGGCTGGAGAGTAGCCCTGGGAAGAGGGACTTGGGGGTGCTTGTGGACGAGAGGCTCAACATGAGCCAGCAGTGTGCACTTGCGGCCCAGAAGGCCAACCGGATCCTGGGCTGCATCAGGAGAAGTGTGGCCAGCAGGTTGAGGGAGGTGATTCTCCCCCCTCTACTCCACTCTGGTGAGACCCCACCTGGAGTTCTGTGTCCAGTTCTGGAGCCCTTATTACAGGAGGGATGTGGAGATGCTGGAGCGTGTGCAGAGGAGGGCCACGAGGATGATCAGAGGGGCTGGAGTACCTCTCCTATGAGGACAGACTGAAAGAATTGGGGCTTTTCAGTCTGGAGAAGAGGAGGCTCCCAGGTGACCTTATTGTGGCCTTCCAGTATCTGAAGGGAGCCTACAGAAATGCTGGGGAGGGACTATTTAGGATGGTGGGTAGCGACAGGACTAGGGGGAATGGAGCAAAGCTGGAGATGGGTAGATTTAGAGTGGCTGTGAGGAGGAAGTTCTTCAGTGTGAGAGTGGTGAAGGCCTGGAATGGGTTGCCCAGGGAGGTGGTTGGGGCCCCATCCCTGGAGGTGTTTAAGGCCAGACTGGATGGGACTCTGGCCAGCCTGGTCTAGGGTGGGGTGTCCCTGCCTGTGCTGGGGGTGTTGGAACTGGATGATGGTTCCTTCCTACCCTGAGTGACTCTGATTCCATGGTTTCTCCGGTCAGGTGATCCTGCTCTGGCAGGGGGATTGGACTAGATGATCTTTCAAGGTCCCTTCCAATCCCTGATGATTCTATGATTCTATGATTTCTGGTATCTGGAAGGGACTTTCAAAATCTCTTACATGGGTAAGAGTTTTGTATAGGTGTCACCAGCAGGAACATGAGTCACTCTTCATTGTTCTGAGGAAATATCTGATGGCAGCCAGAAAGGGGAGAGTCACAGTGATTTTTCTTGACTGGTACTGGTTAGTGTGGCCTTTGTGAGCATATGAAGCTTCCTGTTACTTTCAGTACAAGCTGTCTCAGGGCTAAAATGGATGAATCATTAAATGCTGTAAAGGGTATTAATTTAGGCATTCTGCATTCAGGACTCTGAACCTAAGCACCCAGTCTTGATAGCTGCAAGAGATCTAAATATTGAAATTATTTTTTTAACAATGCTGTTTCATTCACTGAGTACCAAAGTATTTGCTTTGTCTCTGCTGACATCACGATGTTAACACACCTTATAAATTCTTTGTAGTGGTGGTGAGACTCAGTATGATAAATATATATTTAAAACTATTTCTTGACTCCACTGTTATGAACAACTACAATAGCTGGGATCATTCAAATAAAAATAACAAAACAACATTCATAGTTTCATGCTGCATTCAGCATTTTTTTTCCTGTAGCATGTTGCTATTGCTGATATAAGGAAGTGGAAATAATTCAGTGATTAATGTTTGGCTTTCCCTAGTATTTTGGGATTTATAGTAGAACCTAAGAATTCCACAAGTGCTGGCCATCTTGATGGTAGGAAGGCAGAGAGTGAGTGTGGTGTATTGACTTTGGGTAGATGCCTAGTGCTCAACAAACCCTCAATCTCAGCCCCTCTTTTGACAACACGGCAAGAAAAATACCATGAAAAGCTGATTTGTTAAGATGAGGACAGGGATGTCACTTATTGATTACTACCATGGGCAAAACAGGCTTGACTTTGGGGAAAAATAGTATTAATTATCAACCAGAGTTGATAATGAGAAATAAGAATAAATCTGAAAACATCTGTTCTCTTCCTTGGTTGATGAGGACTGGGTTAGGGATTAGTTGAGCAAACTGGACGTACACAAATCCATGGGCCCTGATGGGATGCACCAGCATGTACTAAAGGAGATAGTGGAAGTCATTGCTAAGCCACTCTCCATCATCTTTTCTAGATCCTGAGAAACGGGAGACGTGCCTAGGGACTGGAGGATAGAAAATGTTACCCCAGTCTTTAAAAAGGGAAGGAAGGAAGACCCGGGTAACTATAGACCAGTCAGCCTCACATCCATTCCAGGAAAGGTGATGGAACAATTTGTTCTAGAGGCTGTCTCCAGGCACATCAAGGACAGGAGGGTCATTAGGGACAGTCAGCATGGCTTTACAAAGGGAAAGTCATGCTTGACCAACCTGATAGCCTTTTCTGAGGGCATAACCAGGTGGATGGATGATGGCAAAGCAGTGGATGTGGTCTATCTTGACTTGAGGAAGGCATTTGACACAGTCTCACACANGGGTGGATCAGAACGGGGGTGGTTAGCAGATCAAGAGAGGTTCTTCTCCCCCTCTACTCTGCCCTGGTGAGACCACACCTTGAGTATTGTGTCCAGTTCTGAGCTCCTCAGTTCAAGAGGGATGTGAAACTGCTGGAGAGGATCTAGCAAAGGGCAACGAGGATGATAAAGGAGGTGGAGCACCTCCCTTATGAGGAGAGGCTGAGGGAGCTGGGTCTCTTGAGCTTGGAGAAGGGAAGACTATGGGGTGACCTCATTAATGTCTACAAATATGTGAGGGGTGGGTGTCGGGAGGATGGAACTGGGCTGTTCTCGGTGTCATGTAGTGATAGGACGAAGGGTAATGGTTTTAAACTGGAACATAGGAGGTTCCACATCAACCTGAGAAGGAACTTCTTCATGGTGAGGGTGATGGAGCACTGGAACAGGCTGCCCAGGGAGGTTGTGGAGTCTCCTTCAATGGAGATGTTCAAGGCCGCCTGGATGTGTTCTTGTGTGACTTGGTTTAGGTGATCCTGCTGTTGTGGGGAGAATGAACTAGATGATCTTTCGAGGTCCCTTCCAATCCGTTGTGATTCTATGATTCTATGATTCTTCCTGAATTCAAGTTCACTTTTGACTTCGCTGCAGGGGGATAGGAAATGGAGATTGTGATCAGTTCATCACCCTTTGTCTCTGCTACTCCTTTCTCCTCCCTGCTCCAGTGTGCGGTCCCTTCTACGGGAGACAGTTCTTTACCTAGTGTAAGTCCTTTCAAAGGGCGGTAGTTCTCAATGAACAGCTCCAGTGTGGGTCCTTCCCACAGAAGCATTCCATCAGGAATAGACAGTTTCCATACAGGTCCTCTGTGGGGCAGCAAGTTCTGTTAGAAACCTGCTTTAGTTTGGGCTGCTTTCCACATGTCCTGTCAGGGCCCTGCTCCAGCAATCTCTTATGGGGCCATGACTCCTTTCAGGTTATAACCAATAGCTGTGATGTGGGGTCCTCCACAGGTTGCAAGATGAAGATCTGCTCCAGTATTAATTTCATGGGATGCAGGGTGCATCAGCATGGGCTACAGGAGAAATCTCTGTTGCAGGGCCTAGAGCTCTTTCTCCCTCTTCTCTTATTCGCTGACTGTGATGTCTGCATGTTTTTTCCTCTCACATACTCTTCCTCTGCCCCAACCTGCTTTGCACAGTGTTTTCTACTCCTCCTTAAACACGTCAAAGAGATGCTAAATGCTGTTGCTGATGGGCTCAACTTTGGCCAGTGGCAGGTTCCTCTTGGAGCTGCTAGAACTGATCCTCTTGGTCATGAAGGCAGCTGCAATGGCCCTGCTACTAAAACCTTGACAAAACAATCCAAGACCATGAGTAAGAAATGAGTAAAAAAGGCCCTAAATATGACATCAGTGAGGAGCCAAGGAAGAGTCCATTGAATTAGTTAATATCTTTAGGCAGAATAATTAAAACATTGGATTACTTTTTATTTAAATAATGGATAATGATTCTGCAAATGAAATGCGTGCTTTGGGAGTAGATATCTCATTTCAGAAAATAATTAAATATAATCATACAACAGTTTCATATCAGTTTTTTACTTCTTCAGTATTATTACTATAAAGAGTTATGTATTTATTGGCTGCATAAAGAACACATCAGAGCAAGACTGAAAAGCATGTTAGAAAACAGTCAGGGAAAGGGAGGAATCACTTGGCTGACTTTTTTAGCCTGACTATTCTGTTCTTTTGCAAACAACCAGAACACCTAAACAAGTGATTTCACTAGAAGATCACAGAGGCACTCAAACATTAAAGACACTACTTGTAAGATTCCTAAGAGAAAGTTCACGTCATAGACAAGGTATTTCCCACATGTATATTATCTGATGGCTGAACTCATCAGAGTTGAAGACACCAAATAAACTGAAATTAAATATATTGGCCAGAGCTTTGACTTTCTTCTGTTTCTTTTGGCAGAAAATGCAGTTAGTGCCTCTGAAATGTGCTGTGAACTAAAGTCAGCTTTGTCACATTATGTGTGTTAAGGGAAGGGGCTCCGATCCATTGTGTGCCACTCAGGTACAGTTAGTGTAGTGTTCAGCTTTACGTATGAGGGCAGGTGCTTTATTCACTATTGCTCTGTCTACATTTGTGCATTAAAGAGACTTAAAGGAGACAAGCCAGGAGAAGAGCAATCTTTAAATCTCAAGACTTTAGAAGCTGTAAAACTCAATTTTTCTCTTTGCCTTTGCTAACAGGAAAGCAGCCACGTAAGTCAGTGAGGTGAAGTTTTATTCTTCCCTGCCTTCACTGTGTTTACATGGGAAAAGGAATGGTCTCTGAAGGTAGAGCTTCTTAAGATACTAGTAGCTGGTATTTTGTATGCTGGTACCTGTATAACTCTTAATACAGACTACAGGCTGTATTTGAGCAGCACCAGAGTACCAGTCACCTACTAACTCACTGTTAGTTGCAGAGCTCAGATTGATCCCTGACAAGGTTTTGCTCTGTTTTGGGGAAAAAAACCCAAATGTGGGAGACTGTTGTTCTTTTCTAGTTCTAAAGAGCCACAGGGACACAAAACAAACCTTACAGCTATGCTAAAAAAAGCTGAAACTTGTTTGTAATACAGACTTCAAGTATATTTTGCTGGGGGTTATGAACAACTGTAATCAGTAATTAACTGTGCAGATAAGCAGCTGTTTTGTCAACACAGGTAGTTTCACTGAGGAGTGGTGAAAACTTAGGGTGGGTCCTAGCATGCAACTCTCAGAAAAGTTTTTGCTAGTGTGGGATGAAGTTCTACTTGTCTATACTGGCAAAATGCTTGTAGTATAGACATCTGATAAATCACCCATGAAAGAAAAGGAATGTTTCTGTGCTCACACTAAAGTGCAGAGCTGTGATTTGAAAGCTGCTGTTCATGTTTTTTGGATAAATAACAAAGTGCAAGAGTTTACGGGGGGAGGAGGAAAGAATTACTGTTTAGCTTTTACTTAAAGGTAATTCCTGGTGTTACAATATGTTTGTTTATAATATTTTGAATGGATAGGGAAATATTTTGAATTTACAAAGTACAGTCATCTTGCAGACTGACTTGGAACTGCAAGAATTATGTTAGATTTTCGGTTGTTAAAGGTTAAATTTGCATTGTGTAATAGTTTCAAAGAAAGAAAGCTGCATTTGAAGAGAGAAGATAGGGTTAGACTGGAATTACATAGAATCATAGAATCATAGATGCAATATTGCTTCCACATAATTTTTTCTCCCTATATTTACTGAATTTCAAAATATCTGTGTGTAGTGGGTTCAAGACCACAATTAAAGGTAAAGGAAAAGAAAGCAAAGCAGTGAGGTCTCGATGACATCTTGGATAAATTTGCCAGACAATAGATATCTTAAAGAAACTGGAAAAGGGTTTATTAACTCTATAACTTTACACAGGCAAGAAGAAAAGATTACACATGTTAATGCACACAAACTAGAAACTGGGTCACAAATGCCATCACACATTCTGAGAAAAATACAATGGAAGATCACTGTCGTATTTGTCCTTGGGTCTTTTTTCACATCAGAGATCTGGGGGAAACGAGCATGTCAGTCAAGTAAAGATGAGTACCAACATCCTCTCTATTATTCATGCATCACCCCCATTTGCGATACAGCGAGACCCAAACTGTTCGCAGACTAGTGAATTCTTCAGTTCTTCAGCGTAGCTTTTCTAGCTCAACGCTCTCAGGTTGGCCTGATTCCTCAGCGCCTTAACTGCATCCCTCTGTGCAGGAGACATGCTTTTCAAACAAAGAACCCAGACTCTGTCTTTAATGACCAGGGTTTAAGGATTCTCAAGTCCTTCTGATTTCTTCAACTAAGAATAAAGGAATTCTCCCCTGTACTTAAGCAGCCCCAAGCCTTTCTCAGCAGCAGAAGTGACAGTCTCTCTTCCTTCTGATCAGTCTCTCCAAAATGGCTGTGAGCAGCTGCATGGCCCTGGCAACATGTGGGATCCAAGATGGAGACTGACTGCATGGCTGCATCAGCAGGGCCACCCCTTCTACACTCTACATGTGGCTGAGAGGGTTTTCAAAGACCTGTCTCAGCTCCAGAAGGAAAAAGAGGGATCCCCGAACTCATTGCAACACTGATGGGCTGCTCCGACATGCTGGGGTGTAGTGGTAGATCTGCAATAAAGTCTTCCTTCTTCAGTCCGTGGTATCAGGTCTGGGCTGGGGTTACAATCATAGAATCATCAGGGATTGGAAGGGAACTTGAAAGATCATCTAGTCCAATCCCCCTGCCAGAGCAGGATCACCTGACCAGAGAAACCATGGAATCAGAGTCACTCAGGGTAGGAAGGAACCATCATCCAGTTCCAACTACCCCAGCACAGGCAGGGACACCCCACCCTAGACCAGGCTGGCCAGAGTCCCATCCAGTCTGGCCTTAAATACCTCCAGGGATGGGGCCCCAACCACCTCCCTGGGCAACTCATTCCAGGCCTTCACCACTCTCACACTGAAGAACTTCCTCCTCACAGCCACTCTAAATCTACCCATCTCCAGCTTTGCTCCATTCCCCCTAGTCCTGTCGCTACCCACCATCCTAAATAGTCCCTCCCCAGCATTTCTGTAGGCTCCCTTCAGATACTGGAAGGCCACAATAAGGTCACCTGGGAGCCTCCTCTTCTCCAGACTGAAAAGCCCCAATTCTTTCAGTCTGTCCTCATAGGAGAGGTACTCCAGCCCCTCTGATCATCCTCGTGGCCCTCCTCTGCACACGCTCCAGCATCTCCACATCCCTCCTGTAATAAGGGCTCCAGAACTGGACACAGAACTCCAGGTGGGGTCTCACCAGAGTGGAGTAGAGGGGG
>VXBP01000125.1:0-157165 GCA_013400115.1 Rhinopomastus cyanomelas | reverse complement strand
ATCATCCAGTCCAATCTCGCTGCCACAGCAGGATCACCTAGAGCAAGTCACAAAAACACTTCAAGGCGGCTTGCCAGCCAGCTAACCTTGCAGGTGTGAGATGGTCTAACAAGGCTGTATGCAGAGAATAAACATCTTCTCTTTTACCCCAAAAGAGGAGTCTGTGCCACCTGCTACCACACTTAAGTGCTTTTAGTCTGGTCCTTTCCTACCTGCCGTTCTGTAACTGCTTGGTGGGACTTCCCTCCCTTTCTCAAGTGTGATTTAAATTCACATGCGGCGCGTACGCTCGGTCCCACCAGCTTCACTCTCAGAGAACAAATCGCTGTAGCCCGGGACGACGGTTCTTCCCCATGGAAAAGCCAGGATGCACTTTATGCTCTGAGGGTCAACAGAAATTTATGTCAGCTGCATGAAAACACAGTGCAAAACATCCACCTGGCCGTGCGAGCTCACGAAACCAAGACACGGCGCAGACATCGTGAGGAGACTCTACAAACAAAGGCAGGGAAATGCCGATCGGACCTGAAATGATTCGTTGCCGCTGCTGGGCAAACGCACGAAGCACAAACTCGCCCACCGCCAGGCTCCGACAGAACTTGCTCCTCGTTTAAAGATAAAGAGGCTTCAGGAGGATTCATTAAATGTACGAGTGGCTTCTGCCTATGAGCTGTAGGCACTGGCCAGGCACTGAGAGCAGCATTTTGCGTGTCAGAGCGAGCGGCATGTGCCACCAACAGCAATTGATTCTGGACACAGGATGGCTGTTGGTGGCAGAGCTGAGCCTGGCCCACGCTCTACAGCCAGTCTGTTTTCTCAAGGACCTCTGAGCTACAAAGCTAAGTGTTTTCTTGCATATTATAATATTAATGCTATAAAAATAAAGTACCAACCTACATTCATGTGCAGCGGGAAGGAAGGCGGCCACTTTATACCTGCCTCAGAATCAGCAGCTCTAGAAAGAAATGTCCATTTCACTAGGCTAAAAAATTGACCTTGGGTCACGAAACACGAGGTGCTGTGGTTTTCTTCTGCATTCATTGCAGCATCATCTTTAGAGTATAATCCCTCCTCGGCAACGCGCTTCGGCCAGTATTTCATTGCTCCTGTTACCACAGAGTCATCGCAGAGAAGACTAACATAACACATGGAAGTGGTGACCTGCCCCAGCAAAGTCCTGGCAGGTCACCAGGAACATCAAAGCACTGCTTGCTCTTTCATGGGGACCACAAGCAGGCAAAAATGTTTTCTTGGTAACAGGGTATTTCAAAACACCCCAAGCATCCACCTGTTGTGACTGAGTAGAAGCCTGGTATCAATTTTAATCATGAAAGACCGTCAGAAATGTCGAGACACTTGTGCGCAAGAATAGTTCTCTTCTAAAAACATGCTGGCTCCTTCCAAGTCACACCCAGGCCTTCCATCCAGGAAAGAGTCGGCTCAGATTTTTAGGGTCCATGGCCTGCTGTATGAGGAGGTTCACCTGCCCTCCCACGCTGAGCACTGTTCCTTCCTCAACACCTTTCAGCTTCTCCTGAAGCCTCATCAGAACGCGCTCAGCCACTTTGTTAAAGCTCTGGTCATCGCTGCTGGGAGAAAGAAGAGAAGAAAATGAGGTGCCCTGGGCATGGATCCTGAGCAACATTCAGTGAGGAAACTGACACGAGGCACTGGGTGCAGGAGACACACAGCAAGATCTCACACCTGGCTTTTCTTTTACACTCTTGCGGATCGGCGTTGAGCGTAGCGCTCACGTCGGCCTCATCCTCCGGCCTCTGCTGCAAATACAGAGCTTTCAGGGGGTTCATGGTCCAGTCGAAAAGAGGATCATAGAGCAGCACCTACCCAGGAAACAAAACTCTACTGCATTTAAAGGGTTAATCACAGCTACTTCAGTGCCCTGGCAGGAGAAGAAACACTCAGCTTACACTACCCAGGTATTAGGAAGCTTTGGGGTTTCTTTTAATCAAACAGAATTGGGCTAAACTGCTTAGCAGATGATGCAGCAAGAAAGCTGCACCTGACCACCTGCAGCTCTTTGAAACCCACGTGGATGTGTTCCTGGGCGACTTGGTCTGGGTGGTCCTGCTGTGCTGGGGGGATTGGACTGGATGGTCTTTCGAGGTCCCTTCCAATCCCTAATGATTCTGTGAGCTGTGGCTAGAAGCTTTTAGATGCTGAAGAAACTCAGAACCACAGTATGGTAGCGGTTGGAAAGAACCTCTGGAAAGCATCTAATCCAACCCCCCTCATAGAGCAGATCTCACAGAAACACGTCCAGGCGGGTTTTGAATCTCTCTGGAGTCAGAGACTCCACAATCTCTGCAGGCAGCCTGTGCCAGGGCTCTGTTACTCTCACTGTAAATAAGTTTATCCTTATCTTTAAATTGAATTTTCCATGTTCCAGTTTGTGCCCAGTGCCCCTTGTTCTACCACCAGGTACCATGGAGATGGCCTGGTTCCATCAACCTGACACCTTTTAAAAACTCACAAGTATTTCTGAGACTTCCCCTTAGCCTCCTCCTCTCCACATCAGACAGTCCCAGCTCTCTCATCCTCTCCTCACAATGTTCCAGTCTCCTGATCATTTCAGTGGCTCTGCACTGGACCCTCCCCAGTAGCTCCCGGCCCTCTTGAACTGGAGAGCCCATAACTGGACACAGCATTCCAGATAGAGGCTAACCAGGGCGGAGCAGAGGGGAAGGACAACCTCCCTCGACCTACTGGCCACACTCTTCTTAACGCACCCCAAGAGACCATGTGCCTTCTTGGCCACCAGGGCACGTTGCTGGCTCACAGTCAGCCTGTGATCCGCCAGCACCCTCAGGTTCTTGTCCCTAGAGTTGCTCTCAAGCAGGCTGGTCCCTACTCCGTGATCCATGAGGTTGTTCCTCCCAGATGCAGCGTCTACACTTGCCTCAAAGTTGAATCTCAAAGAGGGAAAACTGCACATGCCTGAAACTACCAGTTCCCACAAAAAATGCAGACTACTCTTTGAAGACTACGAAGACAAGAAACTGAAGACATTCCAGGGGGCCACCACCAGAAAGAAAGAAAACACTCACCTCCACTATCGTCAGCAAAGCTTCTTGAGAGTTTCTCATCACAGCCATTGTTTTCTCACAGCATCTGGAAAACATTTTACTCTGGTTGTAGGTTCTGGTTGGTAAAACAGAGGGTGTTTTTGTGATTTAAGTGACGGGTATTTGTACTGATTGTATTGATGTGGAACCTCTTATGTTCCAGCTGACACCCACTGCCCCTTGTCCTATCACTAGATGCCACTGAGCAGAGCCTGGCTCCATCCTCCTGACACCCACCCTTCACATATTTATAAATAGTAATGAGGTCACCCCTCAGCCTCCTTTTCTCCAAGCTGCCTCACATAAAACTCGAAAGCAATACAAGAACACAACTGATCGAAGCAACCTAACAGCTCCAATTCTACAGTAAATGCTTTGAAAGAAATGCAGAGTTCTTAAGGAAAAAGAAAGGCAGCAGTCTTAAGGGATGAGATTTCACTGCAGAGCCTCTGGAAGCACCGAGTCATCCTGGAATTCCACAAGAGCATGTCGATAATCCATCAGGTAGTGAAGAATATGAAAGGTCAGGCAACAGTAATGAACCTGCAGCTGCTTAAGTAACTGACAGTGAATGAGTTAGAGGACAGCATTTCTGTTTGGATATCATCAGCACAAATCTGAGTCTCCTCTCAAGCAAGAGAACTATTGAAAACACAACAATTACAGTGCCTAAAGTGCTCTGCTGCCTCCTCAGCTCTGCGTGACGCAGAAGCACTCACCTTCTGAAGACTCCTTCCACGCCACTAATGCCCATTCCGTCCACGATGTCCCTGGTTAATCTAAATGGAACAGTCTCTGGTGTGGGGAGAATTTTCCCCTGCTCAAACGCAACCCCTGAATGAAAGGATAAGAAATGTTCTTACAAATGTTAAAGGAAAATGAAGTTTCTCTTGCCTGTCTCACTTACCCAGATCTATGTGCACGAGCTCTGCTGTTTGTTCATCTATCAAGATATTCTGAACATGTCTGTCTCCAAGTCCAAGAATGTAGCCCACTAAAACAAAAAGAGATTAAACCTTTTTAACAGACCACAAAACCCAGGGAAAAATCTCTTTCTTAAGAGACATGACCTATAAGATCACTAAGACCCACCACTTCAGGGCTTTACTGCCCTTAACTGCAGAAAACCAACAAGCTAAAGCTCCCTCGGTGCACTTGATGCCAGTTCTTGTTCTTCTATTAGCTGAGTGAAGGATTCCCTGATGAGGAAAGGCTGAGGGAGCTGGGTCTCTCTAGCTTGGAAAAAAGGAGACTGACGGGTGACCACCCACTGCCATCATCTATCCACCTGGTTACGCCCTCATAAAAGGCTAGCAGGTTGGTCAAGCATGACTTCCCCTTGGTGAAGCCATGCTGACTGTCCCTTAATGACCCTCCTGTCCTTGATGTGCCTGCAGACAGCATCAAGGATAAATCATTCCATCAGCTTTCCTGGGATGCCATTGCCTCTGGGTGGTACAAACTCTGCTGAGATCAGGGAAAGCCAGTCAGTCACGCAGGGCAGTACCTATGGAGGACGTAGCCACGCTGCGCGTGTAGGCCAGTCGTTTCTCAAACCACACCGCTGGATCCAGGAATTTTTCCATGCAGAAGTAACGAAACACAGGCTGGAAGTTGTCGCAGACGTCCATGAAGATCTTGTATTTCTCATCAGAGTGCTTCTTCTGTGCATTCTTTAAAGAAACAAGAAATGTTTTCCCTGTGATCGCTTGGAAATTACCTCTTCCTTACTGCCACAGCTGCATCAAGTAACAGAGAAACCTCTTTGCAGTTTTCTAAACATACAGTGAGGTGGTTTGTGGAATGAAAATGAACAAAAAGTCTCAATTTTTATCAATTCCATGGCACCAGTCATATTCACTATTATATACTAAAGGTATAGAGTATAATTCTCCTTAATTTCCACCCCACTCCTTGAAAGGAATATGACTTCTCCTCCCCCTCTGCTCTGCCCTGGTGAGACAGCATCTAGCATATTGTGTCCAGTTCTGGGCCTCTCAGCTCAAGAAGGACACAGAACTGCTGGAGAGAGTCCAGCACAGAGCCACAAAGATGATGAAGGGACTGGAGCATCTCCCTGATGAGAAAAGACTGAGGGAGCTGGGTCTCTTGAGCTTGGAGAAAAAAAGACTGAGGGGTGACCTCATGAATGTTGATAAATATGTGAAGGGTGGGTGTCATGAGGATGGAGCCAGCTCAGTGTCATCTAAGATAGGACAAGGGGCAGTGGGTGTGAACTGGAACACAGGAGGTTCCATGCAAATATGAGAAGGAACTTCTGTCACTTCAGGGTGACAGAGCCCTGGAAGGGGCTGCCCAGGGGGGTGTGGAGCCTCTTTCTCTGGAGACATTTAAAACCTGCTTGGATACGTGCCTGTGCGATTTGATCTAGGTGATCCTGCTGTGGTGGGGGGCACTGGACTGGATGATCTTTCAAGTTCCATTCCAATCCCTAATGTTCTGTGATACCCTTGACTCAGCTTTGGATTTCTGAATGACTCTGACTCACCACCATTATTTTCTGACACTGATTACTGCAGTAATCTTTCGGCCGGTATCGCTTGTGAGCTCCCTCTTCCACATTGACAAGAAACTCCCCGATGGGAGTCGTTCCCGAGCACCACTCAAGGACACCACTTCTCTGAGAAAGGGGAACCACCTGTAAAAACAAAAGCAGTTGCAGCATAGGGGAGGGTTATACATAACCTGGGAGTAAAACCTGCCTGGATATGTTCCTGTGTGACTTGGTCTAGGTGGTCCTGCTGTGGTAGAGGGATTCATCTAGATGAGGTCCCTTCCAACCCCTAATGTTCTGTGATACACATGCAAGTATTAAAATGCTTGCTGTGGGTGCATATCTGAGTTTGTTTAAAAGGAAAGAAGACTAAGCCATAGAGCTGACCAGTGTATGTTCTAAACACATGCTAGGCTTGTCTGAGCCTGCTTCTCAGCCTAGAGAACAGCTTCTCCCTCCATAACAGTTACCTCCACTGCTGCTGCAGACAGAATTGGCCAGAATGAACCATCTGATGTCCTCAGAGACACAGCAACTGCCTGTTTCCTTCAACTTTCTCCTCTTCTGGAAGTCTGTCTCACAATGCAACCCTCATTCTTTCTTACCCTGCTCTCATCCATTTTTCTGCACTTGAGTCTTCACTGAAAAGCATTTCAAATATGTGACCAACACCACTTGTGAATTCTTAAAGCTATGCCAGTAATTCACAACAGGTCCTTGTCGGCCTCTGGAGTGCACAAGGGCTTCTACTTGGAGAGCACTTCTTCACAGGTCCCCTTTACAGCTTCTATTACAAACCCAGGCACATAAAAAGGCAAGAAATTGGGAAGGTCCTGGCTCGAGCATGTTGTTGAATTCACAGTAAGAATTTCTTGCTGGATTCCCTATTCCAGCAAAAACAGGTTTGCAAAACTAATCTGTGTATGTGGGGAATGTCTGGATCCAACCACAAGGAACCCTGAAAGGCTAGAATCAACTGCAAGGATAACATTAATGAGGATTCATAACCAAACTCTTACGCTCAAGCTTAACGACTTGCAAGTTACAGTTCAAGGAGAACTTCTTCCCAGTGAGGGTGACAGCACCGGAACGGGCTGCCCAGGGGGGTTGTGGAGTCTCCTTCACTGGAGATGTTTAAGACCCGCAGGGACATGTTCCTGGGCAACTGGATCTAGGTGATCCTGCTGTGGTGGGGGGATTGGACTGGCTGATCTTTCGAGGTCCCTTCCAATCCCCAATGATTCTATGACTCTACCTTGTATCTTCGGATAGTTAATTTTCTCTTCCGTGTTTCAGTGTTCTGCTGGAGCAACGTGTTGCACATCTGGAAAACCTGCTGCATAACAGCATCTTGTCTCAGGTCATCACGTCCCTGCAGCGTGAACAGAAAGAGCTGTTCAGCTTCTCACTCAGCACCTAAAACAAGGTTGTTAAAAACAGTTCCACAACACACAAGTCACTTTTCCTCAACAGTCACGTGTAACAAGATTTAATTAACAACATGTTTTCCTCCATATTTGGTTTTAAAAGGGGCTCAGCTGCTTAAGCAGAACCAGCATTAAACTGAAACCATCACCTTTGCCTTTCTTTTGGAGAAATGTTAGTTGATTGAAGGTTGAATCAACCCACACACGTGGCACCCTTTTAAAACCCAGATGTTTCCCTCACCACATCTAGCACCCAGCACCCAGCTGAAGCAGCATCAGCTGGTCCTGCAGGTCTCCTTATTTGAAGCAGATCCAGCAACTCATGTTTCCTTTAAAGCCTTCAAACTACCCCATGTTTAACAGCAAAACACATCTGGTCCAGCAGCTGCTGGAGAATAAGTCTTCTGAAGAGGAACTGAAGGAGCTGGGGCTGTTTAGTATGAAGAGGCTAAGGGGAGACCTCATCACTCTCTACAACTACCTGAAAAGACACTGGAGAGAGGTTGGTGCTGGTCTCTTCTCACAAGCAATTAGTGATAGAACTAGAGGGAATGGCCTCAAGCTGCATCAGGGGACATTTAGACTGGACAGCAGGAACATTTTATTCACATAGTGAGACATTGGAACAGGCTGCCCAGGGAGGTGGCTGAGGCACCTGGATGTGTTTAAAGGTTGTTTAGATGTGGTGTTGGAGGATATAGTTCAGGTGTGAACTTGGTAGAGGAAGGCCGGACACGATGATCCCAAGGGTCTTTTCCGGTCTGAATGATTCTATCACTTTATGTTCATATTCAAAACCAGAAAGCATGAAATCAAGCCAGGTTAAAGAGAAACAAACAGATTTTGGAGGTTTGTGCTGCTAATTTGCGTGGGTTTGATTGTCTCTGACTTTTAACTTTTTCAATCCAGAGGAGAAAGGGAAAAGGAGATATTTAACATCAAATGCTGCAGGGTGCACGCTCCGGGTCACTAGCTGAGACAAGACCGCTGAAGTCACAGGTAATTATCAGATAAGCTGTTGTATAACACACGCATTGTTGAAAAATAATTACAAAACCCCTTAGTATGACTAATTATTGTGTTACTATTGACATCATATTACTTACTATTACTTGTAATTTCCTTTACTAAAGCATTCCTGAACTGAGAAAACCAACACTGAGCACGAGGTGGTACAGAACATGGTACAGAAGCAATACATGAGAAAACTGGCAGAGGAGCCTAAAAATATTCCTGCATGCCAACAACCTGAGGTTACAACTGTCACTGCCACTGACAGAACCTACCTTAACCAACTGCCTCCTTTCTTTACCATCTGACCCGACACAGTCGATTATTTTAGGCAGATTCAGGCCTCCTGCTAAGCGGAATTCTGGCTTAAAAGACCTTATGGTTACTAGATTTTCATATTGTCCTGTGGGATCCACCTGAAATTATAAATTGAGTTCAAAATCAATCCACTTCACTTTGCATAGCTCGTTAGCAGACTACATGCTAAATATTAAGACACAGTATTCCATCATCTACCTGGATAATACCCACAAATTCATGGGCAGGCTTACGTGTACAGATCAGAGGAATCTGATCAAGAGACACATGCCCTGGCTGCTATGACAAACACTTGAAGCTGATGTGCTAGTGTATATTTCTTTCAACTTCAATCACCTTAATTTCCATGGTAGGAACAACAACATCCTCCAAGTTCTTCAGTTTAGTAATTGGCTGGTCAGTAGGGATACTTATTCCTTCTGTAATGAAATGGAATTAACATGTTTAAATTCACAACCACACACATACATTGAAGGTCACAGCAAACAGTTTGCACTGCTTTTGGGACCCATCTGATGAAGATGACCACAAGAGAACTAGAGTTTTCTGGAGTTTCACACTCAGAAAGTCTGGACCTCACCATGCAAGCAATTACTATAACTTTTAACCCAGACGAAGTTCTACATCTACTCAAGACAGGACAGGGTGCAAAGACACTATCTCCTTCAACTAAACAACTTTCAGTGTTGAGAACTACAGCCTTTAACTTCTAGAAAATAAAGCACATCTTCAGTATTTAAAACAAATACAATTGGTCCAAGACTTACTTCTTTGACATTTCCATGGGGTAGCATCTAGATTTGCTAATGTGATGTAAGCATCACAAAGTGCCTCAATGTCTCTAACCATATGAGCTCTCCTTCTTCTTACAATGTTGATTATATTGGTGGCAGCCTCCATCCTGTCCTAAAAACCCCAAAGGAAGAGAATTAATTTGAGGACAAGTTCAGTGTTGCCTAATCAGAGATAATTAAAATATCACTTGGGATGAAGAGGCAATGAACCTGTGCAGGTAAAGTGCAAGCACACCTGGATGCATTCCCTGTATGGCCTACCCTAGATGATCCTGCTTTGGACTGGATGGTCTCTAGAGGTCCCTTCCAACCCCTAACACTCTGATTCTATGAAACTGCTTACAAAAATTCATCAGAAAAAGGGACTTTTGGGTGCTCCTCTACCATCTTCCAAGGTTTATTAATATGTGAAGGGTGGCTGTCAGGAGGATGGAGCCAGGCTCTGCTCAGTGTCATCGAATGATAGGACAAGGGGCAGTGGGTGTGAGCTGGAACAGAGGAGGTTCCACATCAATATGAGGAGGACCTTCTTCCCAGTGAGGGTGACAGAGCACTGGAACAGACTGCCCAGAGGGGCTGTGGAGTCTCCTTCTCTGGAGATGCTTAAAACCTGTCTGCTTATGTTCCTGACTTGATCTAGGTGATCCTGCTGTGGCAAGGAGATTGGACTAGCTGATCTTTCGAGGTGCCTTCCAATCCCTAATGTTCTGTGACTGTGATTATTTCCTCCCAAGTGAACAAAAAGCCTGGCAATGCACCCTGCCTGTGCCTAACCCCCAGAGACTCTGCTCCATTTAGCATAATCCACTCCTAAAGGCAAGACTACAAAAGAACTACAAATCTGAGAGAAAGGAACCAAGAAGCCACTTGAAAATGTGTTAAATAATTCTATCAGTTGGAGGGCAAGAGGGTAACAACAAATAACTGTGCCAGGCCGACAGACCTTGGGGGAGCAAGGGGCATTCATCTAGGTCTGAGATGATTCCACAGACAGGTTCCAACAAAAGTTAAGCAGTAACAGCATTAATATGAAGCTTCAGTTCAGTATTAACCATCACGATGGTTTTTATCACAGAAAGGTCATATAAAGGAACAAAATCTGTACTGCACAAGGCTTAGAACCAACGTTATCACCCGTTAATTACTTCCTTCAACGTTAACTACCAGCACAAAAGGAGAGGTTTTTATTAAAAGCTCTTTATTCCTCCTACTCTTCTTGAATAGAAGTCAGCTGATGAGCTCTGTGCTAAACTACTTCTTCACATAATTTTGTATCTGTTCTTAACAAAATGAGAGGACTGATTGTGATGAATAGAAGAGAATTTTTTGCCCTCACCTTATCAAGCTGGGAGATTTCTTTTGGTGCATTTTTAATTAACTTATTTCTTCTTATGGTGTCTGTGCTTAGGAGGAGTTCGTCTTTGTTCGCGTTTGCCAGCGCTAGGATGATGAACAGAGTATGATGTGGATGATCCAGTGAAATTCTAGACATCAGCTGTGAAGATCAAGAACAACAACAGATCCTGTTATTGAAAACTGTAGACGAAACAAAGTCACTTCACTCACATTCTTAATTCAACTTCATGGTTCCTAACAGGAAATAGTAGTACTTAGATGGGATTTTCACAGCTAAAACACAAAGTGAATTCCTATGCCTGCGTAAGAATATCCTTACACAGCAAGAAGAACCAACTGAGTAGAAAGGAAAACAAACCTCAGTCCTCTCCCCCTCTTCCCCCACTGTACATCACTCAGTTTTAATAGACATTGATCACCTACCAAGCTGAGCTATAACTGCACAAGGGAAGGCACATATTGGTTAGAAGAGTGCATTCCTGTGCCCATCAGGGTACACTTAGACACAAAATCATAAATTACATTATTCAGAACTCCATGGAATCCTAAGCCACCCATCATCTTGGTTCCCATCCGAGCAGCCAGCTGGTACATCAGAGGCAAAAACTTGTAAGAAGGGATCTTCTCTGCATTTTTCTGTAGTAGAGAAAAATCAGTTAGAAAGATCATAGAACCATTAGGGATTGGATGTGCTAAACATCAAATAAAAACCCTGTTAGCACGAACCGTCAGACAAGGGATAGCAATTGTTTGCATCTTGAGAGTAATCACTGCTCTGTGATCAAATGGCAGTGGAGTGAATATCATAGAATCATAGAATCATTAGGGATTGGAAGGGACCTCGAAAGATCATCCAGTCCAATCCCCCTGCCACAGCAGGATCCCCTAGACCAAGTCATACAGTCAGTCTGGGTTAGAAGGGACCACAGGATCGTCCAGTTCCAACTCCTACACCAGGCTGCCCAGAGCCCCATCCAGCCTGGCCTTAAACACCTCCAAGGACAGGGCTTCCACCACCTCCCTGGGCAATCCATTCCAGGCTCTCACCACTCTCACTGTGAAGAACTTCCTCCTCACATCCACTCTAAATCTACCCATCTCCAGCTTCGCTCCATTGCCCCTAGTCCTGTCGCTACCTGACATNATTGCCCCTAGTCCTGTCGCTACCTGACATCCTAAATAGTCCCTCTCCAGCCCTTCTGTAGGCCCCCTTCAGACACAATAAGGTCACCTTGGAGCCTCCTCTTCTCCAGACTGAACAGCCCAAATTCTTTCAGTCTGTCCTCACAGGAGAGGTGCTCCAGCCCTCTGAAATCTTCTAGAAATACAGGAGGGTAAGGAGAAGCAAGCTTGCTGATGTAATGCAAAAGGCAGAACAACAGCAGACATATACCTTCATCATTTCATTGACCCGATCAACTCCAGAATTCTCAAGCCACAGGGAGCAGAGCCGGAAGATCCACATATCATGCTCTTCTCCACTTAGTAAACAGCTGATATAGTTCTCCACAGCCTTGCACAGGAAGCGTTTACGATCCTCAGTTAGGGCATGTATGGCACATTCATCCAGTTCAAGTTCTCGCTGAACCTTCACTGTGTATCTGTGTGAACAGACATTATTTTAAAACAACAAATTATCTCTTCATGGACTTACAGCAACGGTGTCCCCAGCTGTCTTACTAAGCCCTTTTTGAGCTTGTTTTGCACGTACAGGCACAGTAAAACAAACCCCTGAGAAACAAAACCATGGGAGCTATTCCTTCGGTCTACGTCCACACAGCCCCATCATTCTAAGTAAATACATTATCAGTCAGTATCTTCTTTCCCTTTTAATGATTTAATCTCAATATTGGTGTAAAAGTGAATATCTGGAATTCTAAATATATTGAAGAATCCTCTACTAGGATGAATTCTAATCTTTCACCAAATGTATAACAGGGGAAAATCTCAAGCTCATTTATTTTTGTTCTGGAATGTTTTCTCTGTCGAATACAGAATCATTAGGGATTATAGAAATACCTTCTAACCTTTGACTAATTGTATGACTTGGTCTAGGTGATGCTGCTGTGGCAGGGGGATTGGACTCGCTGATCTTTCGAGGTCCCTTCCAGTCCCAAACTCTGTGTGATTCTCATAGAATCATAAGGGATTGGACACAATATTCCAGATGTGGCCCCAGCAGAGCAGAGTAGAGGAGGAGGAAAATGTCTCTCAACCTGCTAACCACTCGCCTTCTGATCCACCTCGGGATGCTGTTTGCCTTCCTGGCCACAGGGGCACACTGCCGGCTCACGGGCATCCTGCATTCCAGCAGGACTCAAAATGAAGTCGCCCAACGTGGGGCTCGAACCCACGACCCTGAGATTAAGAGTCTCATGCTCTACCGACTGAGCTAGCCGGGCCCTGCTTGAGCTGGGGAGCGGTGACCCATGCTGTGACCCCGCACAGAGAATTAGCGGTGATGGAACATTTGGTAGCTCCAGAGTAACCACCTCTCCACTTGATTGCTCACCTATTTGTCTGAACCCTACGCTCCCTGAGGAGGCCAACCTCCTCCTTGGCCTTCTTCAGCAACGCCTGCTTGTTTTCAAACTCTGAGGACTTCATGTAATTCTCAATCCGCTGGTACTGATTATCTGAGAAGCGAGCCAAAGACAGGAAAGCTTTCATCTTCCCCTTCTTCAGCTCATCGCTGCTGTCTCCACTGTGGCTTGCAGCAATTTCCACAGCCTAAAAGAGAAGTGGAAATAATGATAAAACTGATCATCAGATTAACAGCGCTGCATTGTACTTGATTCAACTCTATTATCACAGGAAAACAGAATAGTTGAGGTTGGGAGGGACCTCTGGAGGTCATGTTGTCCAACCTGCCTGCTCAGTCACAGTCATCTGCTCAAACAGGTTATTTAACGTTGCCTGTAATGAAATATATAGGCAAACAATATAAAATATACCAGGATGAGTATTTCTCTTCTGAAGTGAACCTAATCTTTGACAAGTGTTTCACTCAAAAAGATTACGCCATATTAAACAGCTTTAATAACTGTACAGGAATCCTCTACATCCATCCAACTACCTATCTACTCATCTATCTACTTATCTACCTACCTAGCTAAACTACCTACCTATCTACTTATCTACCTACCTAGCTAAACTACCTACCTATCTACTTATCTACCTACCTATCTAAACTACCTACCTATCTACTTATCTACCTACCTAGCTAAACTACCTACCTATCTACTTATCTACCTACCTAGCTAAACTACCTACCTATCTACTTATCTACCTACCTAGCTAAACTACCTACCTATCTACTTATCTACCTACCTAGCTAAACTACCTACCTATCTACTTATCTACCTACCTATGTACTTACCTATCAACCTACCTACCTATCTGCCTACTTACCTATGTACTTACCTATCAATCTACCTATCTACCTACCATCCATCCACCTACCTATCTACTCATCTATCCATCCATCCATTTATCAATTCATCCATCTGTTTATCCATCTATTCATCAATCCATCCATTTATCAATCCATCTATCCATCCATTCATCCATCCACCTACCTCTCTACCTACCCATCCATCCATCCATCCATCCATCCATCCATCCATCATCTCTTAGAGTAACTAAGCTTAAAATTTGACAATAGTTTTACAATCTTAGAAAATGCTGAGAAAAAAACCACAGAACAGTCCAAAAAGCACTAAAATGAAAAGAAAATTGCATGTGGAAGTCAGTGATTCAAACCACCAGAGTGCAGAAAGCATGCAGAAAATACTTTTATGAGATTACAGTGTTACACAATTCTATGTTAAACTGTATTTTTATAAGAATCTGTGTTTTCAATCCAGAAAAATAAAGTCATTCTCTCAAAACCTGCACTTTTCAAAGACTAGAGGCACCTTTTCCAAGTATTTCTGCATGATGACTGTAGGGTTTTCCAAGCATGTTTCTGCTAACCAGGTCCCACACAGCCTCAGGCACTCCGTGTACATCAGTTTCAGATGAGGATCTTTCTCAACCTTTAAGAAAGGAAGTTTGGGGGGGGAGGGGAAAGAAAATAGAGGGGGGCATTAAATAAAAACATATTTTACACACAAATTCAATCACTTGAGCCTTGTATTTTTAGCAAGGGAAATAATCTCTGATTTAAAGATCTTCACAGTGGTGGCACTAGAGGCAAAATAACGAATTCTAACATTTATCACTCTGACAGACTCACTTTGAAACCCCCTGATAAGACCTCCTAAAGCAGACTTCTTTTTCTTTTGAGTATTTTAAGAGTACAAAACAGATTTAATAATACTGCAGACAGCCCTTTCATTTTCTTCCAAGGGAAAACGTCAGAAAACAGAAATGGAATCTTAACTAATTCAATTCTCATTAGTTCATACATTATACAACACGTACCTGAAACCAATCTGCATCTAATTTTTTTATCATACTTTTAAGAATATTCAGTGCAAGACTCTCTTCCTTTTTAGCCCAGAAAACCTGAGCTTCTTCTAGCTGCCACTCAGAAACTCCATATCTGGCGGGATTGTGTTGTTTGATCTGAAACATAGCTTTTTCTGGAAGCTGAAATTAAAAGTAAAAGTTGGAAAACTTCAATTATTTACCTGAAATACACATGTCTCACAGCAAGTTTTGTTTTTAAACTTTAGTTGCTCTACCTGTGCAGCATGTTCTGCCTATCTAACCATAGAATCATTAGGGATTGGAAGGGACCTCGAAAGATCATCTAGTCCAGTCCCCCGACGCAGCAGGATCTAATGTTCAAAACTTACTTGCAGATAAAGTATTTTTCTATCCACTTCCAAAGAATCCCAATTTGCAAAAACAGACTACAGAACTAAACGTCGTGAACCTCAAAATAAGGTCTTGGTGTTTAATTTTTTAAATTAATTGGGGGTCTAAAGGATAGAAATATTGCAGAATCAGCAGCTACCAAAATAACAGTTTTAAAACATTAGCTTTATGATTATTATTATTGGCTGAGACCACAGAATAGTAGTATCAGAAGTGGCACCACACTGTGATAATAACAATAACAATAAACACCTACTAGTGTGCCAAAAGGACAGGATTTTCATCTTGTGGTTTGCAAGACTGAGAGAGCAGACAGATGCCCCACAGAGATGCACACAGCCTACAACCCTGAAGAGGCTGGAATGAAGACCATGAGCCAGCAATGTGCCCCTGTGGCCAAGAAGGCCAATGTCATCCTGGGGTGGATCAGATGGAGGGTGGTTAGTAGACTGAGGGAGGTTCTTCTCCCCCTCTGCTCTGCCCTGGTGAGAATATTGTGTCCCCGCATCTGGAATACTGTGTCTAGTTCTGGGGCCCTCAGTTCAACAAGGACACAGAACTGCTGGAGAGAGTCCAGCACAGAGCCAGAGAGATGATGAACAAGGGAGTGGAACATCTTCCTGATGAGGAAAGGCTGAGGGAGCTGAGTCTCTTTAGCTTGGAGAAACGGAGGCTGAGGGGTGACCTGATTAATGTTTAGAAATATGTGAAGGGTGGGTGTCAGGAGAATGGAGCCAGGTTCTGCTCAGTGTCACCTAACAATAGGACAAGGGGCAATGGGTGTGAGCTGGAACACAGGAGGTTCCACATCAGTATGAGAAGAAACTTCCTCATGGTGAGGGTCACAGAGCACTGGAAGACGCTGCCCAGGGGGGTTGTGGAGTCTCCTTCTCTGAAGATGTTTAAAACCTGCCAGGACATGTTCCTGTGCGACTTGGTCTGGGTGATCCTGCTGTGGCAGGGGGACTGGACCAGATGATCTTTCAAGGTCCCTTCTAATCCCTAATGTTCTGTGATTCTGTAAAACTGAAGTTTAAGACAGTTCCACATACGTGAAGTGATAAACACCTGGAAGAAAATAATTTAGCTGGAACTACTCTCTGTAAAGGTTCTTGGAAGACATTGTTGCTCTATAAATTCTTGTGGATGAATTATCCAGGACTTGCCAAAGTTGACTCTACACCTTAAGAAACCACTCATAATGTAAATCTCATTAAGTCATTCACAGAGAGAGATTTAAGACAGGGAATGGTGCTTTGACAGTATAAAAATTTGAGGTCAACACTAAATACACAGATGCAGTGGAGTTATTACTGTAGCTTTAGTCTGGAATGCTACAACAGTATGATGCAAGTGAAAGCTGGATATATAAGACTGCACCACAATAAAGTATGAGAGCTGTAGCAGCATTCTTCACTAAAAGATTTCCTTTTTACACAGTGTACCCCACAGAGTAGCTTTCAGGTTTGAGCTGACTCTACGATTCTAAAATTCAGAACAAGATGATAAGAACAGTATACACATTCCATATAGTTTATATCTGCAACAAACTGATTAATTAAATAAACTTAGAACAGAGTTAACCTTTAGTACTGTTGAAAAAAAAGTTATTCTAGAAACTAAACCCAACAGTTTTTCATCGCTCATCTTCCTTGGAATTTGTTACCTGTGTATTTTTAGCAGTTCTTGCCAACCTAGAGAGTTCCACTAGGTGCTTGGTCAGGATGTCTTTAATACATTCTCTTTTGGTACTTTCGTTCTCCTTCTCAAGCAAGATCTCCAAAATGACAGTGCGCAGAGCCATGATGGGTTCCTGGAATTGGAAGTCACTGTCCTTGAGAAGCTGGGACTGTCTTTGCCATTTCAGGTAAACATCATTCAGCTGTTGAGTAGTTACAGATCTACAGTTGTCACCAAAAGAAAAAAGACTCGTTATTTAGTCACTGAATTATTTATTCAATGAAATGCAAGATGACTAACAACAATAACTCACTATCTACAATTCAACAATAAGAAGCAGTGTATAAAATCCTACAACAATTAATATGCAGAATGAAAAGAAGGCTTCCAGTTCTAACCATGATGAAGAACAGGAGATCAACACTGGTAAGGTGAACAACTCCTCTGGAAACATTAGAATCAAAGAATCATTAAGGATTGGAAGGGATGTTGAAAGATCATCTAGTCCAATCCCCCTGCCAGAGCATCAAAAACTCTTGTGTTATAGGTCCATCAGCAAAATTACACCGCCCTGGTGAGACTGCATCTGGAATACTGTGTCCAGTTCTGGGTCCATCAGTTCCAGAAGGACACAGAGCTGCTGGAGAGAGTCCAGCACAAAGCCACAAAGAGTTAAACACCTCCCTGATGAGGAAAGGCTGAGGGAGCTGGGTCTCTTGAGCTTGGAGAAAAGGAGACTAAGGGGTGATCTCACCAGTGTTTACTATAAATGTGTGAAGGGTGAGCAATGGGTGTCAGCTGGAACAGAGGAGGTTCCATATGAATGAGAAGGAACTTCTTCATGGTGAGGGTGACAGAGCACTGAAGAAGGCTGCCCGGGGATTGTGGAGTCTCCTTCACTGGAGATATTTAAAACCTGTCTGGATAATATATTCCTGTGCGACTTGATCTAGGTGATCCTGCTGTGGCAGGAGGATTGGACTAGATGACCTATATTCAAACTGAAACAACTTTTAATACATCTATGTGTATCACCAAGGAAATGTAAAACATTTTAGAGAGGAAACTACATGAGACTGACTCTGTTGCTTTAGTCAATCAAAGGCTAGGAGTTACAACTGCTACCTTGGTGTACACCAGGGAAATCAAATTAAAGGAAAGAAAACAGTTATTTAAAACACAGTTTTGGCATAATATCAAATAGTTAAAACTAGACAACTAGACAACAAATAAATCCAGTCTGGAAATAAAGAGAATATAGATTTGCTGACACAGTGTAAAGTTAAAATCCACATAATTCTTAAGGTGAAGTTTGAGATGTTCGTGAGTAAAATCTAGGCAATTTTCTGGTGCTAGACTTGGATTACCAAAGCCCCTACAAATTCAGAAAGGAGTATTAAACAAGCTTCAAAATACCTGGAGAACAGCAGACCTGCATTTTCCAACTCTCCAATTAGCTGTAGTCTGCAAAGTGTTGGATATAATGAATAAACAGACTCAAGACTGCCTTTACACAGCTCTTCCACTTCATTCACTCTGTGAATTAAAGAAACCATAAATTATGTTTTCTATTATCCACAAGTAATTCCACAGATCCACAACATAATTCAAATACAGTGGGTGTAACTTAACTAGCAACTGTTCAGCTTTGAATTGTGATGTACAATCATTAAAGCTCAAAGATTAAATCTGTCAATAAACGAGAACATGGTAAGCATATATAAACTCCAAAGTCTGTCACAGCTCAGCTAAAGAAAAGCAGTTCAAACCCACTTAAGGGGACTGCAAAGTAAGGGATCACAGACTCACAGAATCACTCTGGTTGGAAAAGACCCTGGGATCATCCAGTCCAACAATCTACCCTACCTTACACGTTCACCCCTAAACCACATCCCTTAACACCTCATCCAAACCATCTCTTAACACATCCAGGGACGGTGAGACTCACCCACCTCCCTGGGAAGCCCATTCCAGTGCCTGACCAACCTTTTTGTGAAAAAACTTTTCCTAATATCAAGTCCAAACCTACCCTGTTGTAACTTGAACCCACTCCCTCTTGTTCTATCACTAAGTCCTCGTGAGAAGAGACCAACAATGATCAGGAAGTACACTACAGGAAATCTATCTTCAATTAGCACACAAATTGCATATGCACAGAAGATTAATTTAAGTAAAAAACCCTTAGAAATGAAGTTTCACTCTAGAGGTAATTCAATCTTTATTTGAGCCCCCAAACCCCTGTCTTTTATACATCACTTGTGAGTACAAACTCACGCACGCAGCCAGTGTCTAACAGCAGAACACTCGTACAGTTACCTGGCATCCTTAAGGCTGTCATAGAAAGCAGAGAATTCCTTATCTCGTAGAGACTGAAGTGCATCATACAGTGACTCATGGTATCCTGGTCTTCCTGACTCATCTCTTACAAAGGGAAAGAAAGAAAATTACATTCCTGTACCAGTAAGTCGATTTTATCTTTACAACAAAGAGTCACGGCAGTGCATTTTGTGCAGCTGGCTGGCAGGCTGTTCTGCACGACAAAACATGGGTGCATTTAATTAAACTTTTAAATTAACTCAAGCTGTTCTTTCACAAAGGAAAAACAGTAGCTGTCAAAATGTTTGGAATATGGAGAATACATTCCAGGTGGTATCACGAATATGACACGAAGCAACTGCACCACAACCATGTAATCATTCTCACGGTATTATGCTGAAAGATATATTATGGTAGGTAGGCAGCTTCAGAATCCTTAATTCTTAATACTTAACTTCAAAAATATTTCCAAAAAGGAAAAAAAATAGAATTGCAAGGCTGAAAAACCTCATCCTGTTCAATTTCATTTTCTCTTTGTCCTTTTCTTTCTGCTTCTCCTTCATCTTTCTCTGTTCTGCCATTTCCCTCTTGTCATCTGATGCATTTTTCTGCTCCTGTACTGAAGCAGAATATTCTACTGCCTATTTGTCTGTTTATACAGCCCCTAACCCAGGGACAAAGAGAACCCACCAATGTGAAATTTGTCTGTTAAGTCCTCTAGATGCTTCTGAAGTAATGATCTTTAGGTTTTGCAGAATAAGAGAATGTTCACACCAAGTGTTCTTATGTTCCCCAGACCCATCTCTCTGTCAATCTTAGGAGAAAACATTCTTCAAGCTCCTGACTCTGAGAAGTTAATATAGAAGCAGCTACAAGGACCCCAACACATAACATCTGCTTTTGTCAAAGTGTAGTGAATGTATTTTGCCTAAGACATGTGATGATACAGCTGCACTAAGGAGGGACAGAGTTCACACCAGATCCCGGCCAGTCATATGAAACAACTAACCCAGACATCAACACTACACAGGGGAGCAGACTACTGAGGGAGTAGCCATGAACCAACACTGGTGGTTGCTTACCTGGGTCTTGATAATCTCATGTGGCTGAGTGATACTTTGCCCATAGCTTAAAAACTATCTATACCTGACACAGAGTTAAGACACATCTGAGTCCAACATGGAAAATGTCAGTATATTGCTAGGAACAACGAAGAAGGAACAACTACACTCAGTTTTACAGGAAAAGGAAAAGTGATGTGCATGCAACAGAGGCAAGTCCAAGTGGAAAGCAAGATTTGTTTCCTAGAATCACAGAACATTCGAGATTGGAAGAGACCTCAAAAGATCATCTAGACCAATCCGCCCACCACAGCAGGATCACCTAGATCCAGTTGCACAGGGATGTGTCCAGAAATTATATTCAATTGTCTTTTTGCTTGGAACTGCCTTTCACTTCAAGAACTAGCAAAGAAGTTAAGTTGGTTTACTTGACAGAAGAGATGTGGCCCCACTGCATATTCCTCCAGGCGGCCTGGTAGCGCATTTCCTGTAGTTCTGCACACCACTCAGTGTTTTCATGTTCCAGTCCTTTTAAATACATGGAAAGAGTGTGGCAAAGCCCAAAATTCTGCAAAGCCTGGAATTAACAACATGACTGAAAGTTGGTTTTCCTCCTTTAACAAACTCAACAGGTTTATTAAAAGGCTTTGTTTTACCTTTGGAAACAACGAAGCCTTTGCAGGTAAGATAGAATCAGTGAACGACAGAACATTAGGGATTGGAAGGGACTGTGAAAGATCATCCAGCCCAATCCCCCTGCCAGAGCAGAATCACATAGATCAGGTCACACAAGAACATGTTCAGGTGGGTTTTAAACCTCTCCAGAGAAGGAGGCTGCACAACTCCCCGGGGCATCCCCTTCCAGTGCTCTGTCACCCTCACTGGGAAGAAGTTCTGTAAGTACTGCTAAACACAGCAAAACTTTTTAATAAGACTCTTAATCAAACCATTGATACCTGCAATCCCAGCCTCATTACTACTGTGGCTGAAATTCTTCTAAGTCAATGTCCATGTTGTGTTTCCATGTCTGCCCACATTTCTCCATTTCATCATTCCTGGGTACTCAGCCAAAACTGGTTCTAATTTTTAATCAACTGGTTTTCTTGGTGAAAAACGTTTCCTACAACAATTCAACACCTTTCTCATTGAAGACCACAATGATTTAATAATCGTGACCACTTAATCAGGTTATTTGTGCAACAGCAATTACGAAGGAATTTTAACAGTGATCCAAATAATCTGGGGCAGGACAAGTACTACTGGAAAATGACATGAGGAGAAGCACAGGTACACCTGTACTATGCTATTACAGAACTGGTGCAAATAATTTTGGGCTAAAAAAGCAACTTATTTTTAAGGGATCAGAATAAAATACCAGTGCTGTTTACTTATCAGAAATACTTATCAGAAATACCACAGTTAGTTGCCATAATGGCGAGGTTTAAATAAGGAGATAACAAAAATAAGCAGTTTTATCACAGAGTCACAGAATTATTCAGGCTGGGAGAAGAGCTAAATGAAGTCTGCATGAAAGTACAGGATTGATTTTGAAACACTTCACAAAACTCATTACCAAAGATATGGAGTACAGGGGAGTAACAAGAGAACCATAAGCCTTAATGTTTTCAGGACAGATGTTGAGTTGTCTTATATGATACAGTTCATACATCTATGACAGTGGGCTGGACTTGATGATCAAAGAGATCTCTTTGTGTCCTAAACCAATTGTGCATTTACTACAAATGACTCTCAGTATAAGGCACAGCAATTCCTACATGTATTTCCTATCATAAAGTAAACTTACCTCTATTATTCCTGCCTGGCGAGTAGATGGAGAGAGACCTGCCTCAAGGTCGTAAGTTACAAGGGCTTTCTCCCACACTGCTTCATGCTCGTATGTCCTTATCCTGTTGGAAGTTAACAAGACATTATCAATTGATGTTCCTTATTGATAAAGGAAAAGGATGACTTTGAAGAACTTAGGAATATTAACGAACGATACCGTGCTAAGGGCTGTAACATTCTTCCTCCACCACAGCCATAGAGGCTGTCGGGTTCTCCAATGCTTCGATACACGTCCATGAGAAGGTCCTAGAACACGTGCCATAAACCAAAGAATTACCTCTTCTAGAATAAGTTCAAGTGAGTTCTGTACACGTCATGTAAGCTTATAAACACAAGTCTTTCCATGCAACACGCTGATTTTTTCTCTCTGCAGTATCTGACCCTGCAACCATCACGAGACAAAAAATTCTGTGGTCTAGCAAAACTCTTCAGGATCACCCACCTTCTCTGCTAAGTTATTAAAAAGCCAGTACTGAGCCTTAGGTGGACTGGTTGAAAAGCAAAAGGCAGAAGGCCTGAATGAGCACCAGACATACCAGCTACACAATGCACTTGAAAGATGTAGAAGCAGAGTTCTGGAATAATGAACTATGGAAAGAAGTAACTTAGGCTACTGAATCGGAAATTATGTACCAAATAAATCTGCAGGAGATAAAAGCACTTTGGTTTTGATTATTACACCTTGCCACACCACTTGCTGATTTTTCATTAACATCTATCTCTGACAAAACAAACTGAAAAATACTTGGCTGGTTACCACCATGAAGTAATTTTTTTAGGGAACAGTTTGCTTTGCTGCAATTTAGAATTTGCCAGTTAATTAGTGTTTAGGTTCAAGGTTTAACTCATCTGGCAGGGCTACTGAGTTCACTTTGGATTAGAGTATAAGGAGAACTTTCAAACACAGTTTTTGAAGTACAACTAGATCTGCCTTCAGCTCAAAACCGACCGTTAATTGTAATCACAGAACATTAGGGATTGGAAGAGACCTCAAAAGATCATCCAGTCCAATCGCCCTGCCACAGCAGGATCACCTAGACCAAGTCACACAGGAACATGTCCAGGCAGGTTTTAAATGTCTTATTTGAGAAGCTTTGCTTTCAGAGGAGGAAGCACACACACCTGTAAACTTATGCCAGTTTCTTCTTTACTTTTTTCATTCAAAATACTAATAGTTGTCCTTTGACTTTCGTCTTCAAATGTCAATCTCTTAGCTGCTTTAAAAGATGACCTAGAAAGAAATATTTCAACTGGAGAAGTTAAATGAAATTTCATACTAGGAACCTAAGAAATTCAGAAAAAGGGCTTAAGGGATTCAGACATGAAACGCCAGATCAAGTCTGTCATATCCTCAGGTTACTCACAACAGCTTCCACCAGAAAGACAAAGCTGAATTAAGAATATCAACATCAAGGGATTTCAACATCAAGGTGGTTTTTCTGGAGTTAAAAAGCAACCCACCTTGCAATGTCTAAACTTTTATTACATCAAACTGCTTTGGTGAATGCCTGAAGCAAGAGTGTTCTCTTCTTGGAAAGAAAAGCAACCATATAATGTATTTGCTTTCAACCACTATACTTTATGTTGTACATCCAGTGCCCTAAGAGTTATTTGTTGCCAAAACAAAGCTACCCCCACTAACAAGCTCCATATTTTGATCGTGCTGGATGGGAAGACAAAGAGAATGCTCTACTACAGAAGCAAACTTCCACAAGGATCATTCAGCTCTACACAGTAAGTCGGTGGTTTCTTTCTCCTCTGGTTTACCTCACAGAATCATTCCGGTTGGAAAAGACCCTTGGGATCATCGAGTCCAACCACCAATCACACTCTACAAGTTCACCCCTAAACCAGATCCCCCAACACCACATCTAAGCATCTTTTAAACTCATCCAGGGAAGGAGACTCAACCACCACCCTGGGTAGCTCATTCCAGTACCTGATCACTCTCTCTGTGAAGAATTTTTTCCTGATGTCAAATCTAAACCTCCGCTGTTAAGAGCTTGAAACCCTTCCCTCTGGTTCTGTCACTAATTACCAGTGAGAAGAGACCAGCATCCACATCTCTACAATGTCCTTTCAGATACCTGTGGAGAGTGATGAGATCTCCCCTCAGCCTCCTCTTCCTCAGACTAAACAGCCCCAATTCTCTCAACCTCTCCTAAGATTTATTTTCCAAGCCCTTCACCAGCTTCGTTGCCCTCTTCTGCCCTCGCTCCAGCACCTCGATGTCTCCCTTGTATTAAGGTGCCCAAAACTGGACCCAGTACTCAGGGTGCAGCCTCACCAGTGTGCAGTTTAACAACTGGCACACTACTAAGTATGAAGAATAGAATCTGAAAAGTGTTCCTTTTAAGAAAGTGAGACTCAAGACATTTTAGTAGCTAGAAGCATCAGTTCTAGTGAATGTTCTCCAGAACACACACTACTAAGAAAACTTTCTGCTTAGAAGTCAAAGTGACAACATCTTGTGTGTGTCAGAGTTAGCAAACCAGCAAGGCTGAGTTCACATTCAAGGACTGGTAGCAGTATTTTCCACATCACTATGCACACCTTGACTCTTCACATAACAACAGACTACCAGGACACACAAACCACAATCCATTTTACTAAAAATGTTAAGAAAACACTTTCCACGTACCTTTCTTGCTGTTTGTCTCTGTTTATCTTGTCTGCGTAGATTTCTGCATAGAGCAAGGCTGTGAAATGTGCAGCGCAGGACTGGGCTGCTATAGCAACCTCGAGGTAATTCAGATCTAGCCAGAAGCAGTCCTCAAAAACTGTACCTGAAATAGATCTGATTCAATAAAGACATTTATTAGCACTGCTGTAACTGAACTTCTACCGTTGAACATGATAAATCCAATCTAACGGTAAAGCCTTCCAAAGGGTAATTTTATGCCAAGCCACCCCCCTAAACCCATGCCATGAAGAGTTTGTCAGGCAAAAAGTCGTCTAAAAACTCCTTCAGCATAGTTGGAAGCCTTTAAGCCCTGCCACACTACTTCTGTAACAAAAGCAAGGTCACTGTGTCTTCATTCTACTAACTTGCATGTTCTCTGTAACGTCACAGAATCACAGAACATTAGGGATTGGAAGGGACCTCAAAAGATCATCCAGTCCAATCCCCTGCCACAGCAGGATCACCTAGACCAAGTCACACAGGAACATGTCCAGGTAGGTTTTAAATGTCTCCAGAGAAGGAGACTCCACAACACCCCTGGGCAGCCCCTTCGAGTGTCAGTGTCACCCAAATCGTAAAGAAGTTCCTTCTCATTTCTGTTGCCCTTGAAAAGATATAAGACCCCAGGGACCCTCCCTAGGAGAGAGGCAAGGGGGGTGTCCCACAGGCACCGCTGGGATTCGAACCCAGGATCTCCTGTTTACTAGACAGGCGCTTTAACCAGCTGAGCCACGGCGCCGCCTCCAACATCCTTCTTCCTTCATCCGCAGCGTCAGAAGACCTTAGAACAGCAGTCACTAAACCAAAGCAACATTTTGGAAATCTTTAATTCACCTCTTTTGTCTTCTTAAGTAATCAACAACAGCAAGCATGGCTCGTCGAGACACTTTATCCAAGCTTCTAGAATTATGGGTCTCTTGCTCTGTAAGCAAAAGAAAGAATAAAATGAACTTTTGTCACCACATATCCATTTCCAAAATGTAAAGGTGTATTTTGTACTCCAGAAAATAACTCAGAACTTCCTTGGACAGCATCCAAAACACTGAATTAATAGTTTGTCACAAAATGTATTTCCCCTCCTTACATGATGCTAGTGACTCACAGTAGTTTGTAAAATTACAGTTGCATTAATAATTTGTGGATTCTATTTCTTTTTACAGGACTCAGAGATGATCTATCATCATTTTTCAAAGCACCATAACAGGCTTCTTCCCTTTAAAATTTCTGAATGATTTATATTTGGAGTCTCCTCCTCTGGATGACATGTAAATCAGCAAGTAATAAACACTTCCTAGTTGTGAACAAGGAAAGAAGCTACAGAGAAGAAATTACTTGGGTGCTGCCAACAAACAGCTTAAAAATCACTACTATCTCCACTGAAACAGTTAAAAAAACTGGATAGAAAGTCACAAGTATTTGATACTATATTTTTCTCACAACCAGAATCTCTCTTTCAGCAGAAAGAAAATTGTGACATCCTTACCTGAATCAGAATTTGGAGGTGTAGCAGATCTACTAGACGAGGCAAATTTGCAACAGTCCGTAAAAAACTTCTGGATATGAACAGACAAGAGATTCCTCCAAGATTCCTCCGAGTCATGAAGAAGGATATCGTGAATCAAGTATGGAAGCAAAGTTTGACACAAGTCTGTTTTCACCTAGAAAACAATCATGCAGAGCAACATCTGAAAAAACACAATCCCAAAGCTGTTCTTTCTCAGGTTATTTATCAAACTGACTAATTTTCAAACAATTATGCAATGCTTGAGAAAGAATGTGTAACATGAATCATGTAAACCTCTCGATAGGGCTACGCTGGCACTCAGTTAAGTGGTCATATAAAGGTAACTTATGTAGAATCACAGAATCATTCAGGTTGGAAAAGATCCTTGGGATCACCGAGTCAGCCATCAATCCTGCTCTAAACCACATCCCCCAACACTACATCTAACCATCTTTTAAACTGATCCAGGGATAGGGACTCAACCACCACCCTTGAGCGGCCCATTCCAGTGCTTGATCAGTCTTAAAATGAAGAACTTCTTCCTGATGTCCAATCTAAACCTCCCCTCTTGGAGCCTGAAGCCCTTCCCTCTGGTTCTGTCACTAATTACCTGTGAGAAGAGACTAGGACCAACATCTCTACCATGTCCTTTTGGATAGCTGTAGAGAGCGATGAGGTCTCTTCCCCAAACCAAACAGCCCTAACTCTCTCAATCTCTCCTCATAAGATGTGTACAATTATGTCTCAAATGTTGTATTTCAGGGATGTCTGCAGTATCTGACTGTGAATTTAAGAAGAAGGAGAAATGTAATAGCAGAAATAACTGTTTTCCATCAAGTACTCATATATTTTTCTGCATCACAGCTCACAAACATATCTATGTGAGATATATCTACTAGAGGGAATGGGTTCAAGTTACAACAGGGTAGGTTTAGATTTGACAGTAGGAAAAACTTTTTCATAGAAAGGGTGGTCAAGCATTGGAATGGGCTTCCCGGGGAGGTGGTTGAGTCCCCATCCTTGGATGTGTTTAAAGATTGTTTAGATGAGGTGTTGAGGAATGTGGTTAATGGGTGAACGTGTAAGGTAGGGTAGATGGTTGGACTGGATGATCCCAGGGGTCTTTTCCAACCGGAGTGATTCTGTGATCCACATTAAGAATGTAGCTCACCTCACACAGTGGCCTCATTAACTGGAGAACCTCATTTTGCACACCTCCACTGCCCAGTATTGAGCGAGTGAGACGCTTGATCCAGGTGTCATGACTTTCTCCCAGAGGAATCCACAGGTTTGTGCCATCCAAGGTTTCTAAAGCACCTTCTGCAACATTAGCAGGTACCTCGAAAAACTAGAAGGAAAATAAATACTGCAAATATAAATGTTCCATGGCATTAAAAAAAGCCACACTACAATCTGCATGGATTAGAACATACAAACTACTAACTGTGCCTGAACTGATTGACAGGAACGATTTTGTTCACATAAATGAGAGTACGTACATGAGTTCACATAAATGAGTCTGGGGGAATTTAAGAGTATTAAAAATGAAATTTGGTATGAAACGGTCACATTGAGAAGGCCACATCAGACATCTCAGTTTGGATACAAATCAAAAAATTAAAAATCAGGAAATATCTGATTTATGATTAATTATACACCTTCTTTCTCTGACCTGTTCTCCAGTGAGTTTTGAATCGAATGATACGGGAATCCTGAGAAAGAATGTTCTAGATTACCAAGTAAGTAATGAAAATTTGCCTGATAATGAGAGCACAGGGCTTTCTAATGTCAAATTGCTAATTTTCTACGTGATAAAGCCACAAATGCTGAAATGGAAGGTTGAAACAGAAGTACAAAAGCAATCCCATTTGCAATTAAATTGATGCGAAGTCCCAATGTTACAGTCATCAAAGACTACTGAAAAATGTTTTCAAATTTACTTTTTAATAAATGTATCTCTGTTTATCCCACCCCAAGTTCAACATATATCAGATTACATCACAAGAAGTACCTTTTTCCTAGACATTCTGAAAGGCTGCAGATAAATTAACATGGGATCAGCTTTATTTTTATAAACTTCCCAAAACTCACTGCCAGACTTGGTGGCTAATATGTTTTTCAAGCAGGAGACAGCAGCAGCTCTGACATCAATACTGGAAGAAGAACATACATTATGTCATTACAATTAATTTCATTTTGACTATCTGCAAAATCACCTTTACAGTCAAATACTTTCACAATCTGACCAGGTGTGTGTCAGAACAGAACGTTTCTGACTAGGATGTGCCACTGCATGTTTCGTTATAAAGCAAAGTGTCAGTTATAAAGCAAACCCACAGCACTGCCCTCTCTACAGCACAGAAGAGATTCTGGGTGGAGTCCAACTGCAGAATCCAGCAGCAGAATTTCTAGAGAACACAGAGCACTGGATCAGGCTTCCCAGGGGGGCTGTGGAGTCTCCTTCTCTGGAGATGTATAAAACCCAAGTGGATATGTTCCTGTGTGACTGGATCTAGGGGATCCTGCTGTGGCAGGGGGATTAGAATAGTTGATCTTTTGTGGTCCCTTCCAATCCCTAATGTTCTGTGAAAACATCTAAGCTTGCATGGATAAGTAATCTGAACCTTGAAGAATCACAGAATCATGGAACTGTTTAGGCTGGAAAAGACCTTCAAGATCATCAAATCCAACCATTAACACAGCTGCCCTAAGCCCCACTGCTTCACCCTGTCCTGAAGTTCCAGATCTACACAACTTTTAAACACATCCAGGGGTGAAGATTCAACTCCACCTCTGGGCAGCACCTCTGGGTGTTCCAAGGCCTGATGACCCTTTCAATGAAGATGTTTTTCCTAATGTCTGACTTAAACCTCCCCTGGCAGGACTTGAGGCCATTTCCTCTTGTGCTGTCACTGGTTACTTGTGAAAAAGACAAATACCCAACTTAGATAACAGACCTTAAAAACACTTTCAAAGCATTAGTCTGAGGTGATCTGAACAACACAGAATTGAAAGGCTCCTATTAAGCTTTGAACAAAACAAATAATTAAGCATACTCACCAATTATCTGTTAAAGCAGTATTTATTTGTGTTAACATTACAAAGACCCACTGAAGTTTTCTGTCTTCAAGTAAGTCCACTGCTTTAGAATCCACTGCATTTTCAGCCTGCTGAAGAGCTATCGTGGAGAAATCCATGGGACCAATTTCACCCAAGCAACTTCCAACAGCTTCTGCAAATCACAGAATCACAGAACATTAGTGATTGGAAGGGGCCTTGAAAGATCATCTAGTCCAATCCCCCTGACACAGCACAATCACCTAGACCAAGTCACACAGGAACATATCCACAATCTCCCTGGGCAGTCCCTTCCAGTGCTGTCACCCTCACCGTGAAGAAGATTCTTCTCAGATTGATGTGGAACCTCCTATGTTCCAGCTGACACCCATTGCCCTTTGTCCTATCACTAGATGACACTGAGCAGAGCCTGGCTCCATCCTCCTGACACCCACCCTTCACATATTTATAGACATTAATGAGGTCACCCCTCAGTCTCCTTTTCTACAAGCTCAAGAGACCCAGCTCCCTCAGCCTTTCCTCATAAGGGATGGGTTCTACTGCCTTTCTCATCTTTGTGGCTCTGCACTGGACTCTTGAACTGAGGGGCCCAGAACTGAACACAACAGTGATGGTGACTTCTGGCAGCAAAAAGCAAAACAGCAGTGGAAAGTAACATGGAGAACGACCACAGTTTCAACTTGGGGATTGCAATGACAGCCCTAGGATGCCTGTGGGACGAAGCAACTTACCCAGCACTGCTTTTTCACCGGTATGGCTCACTGCCATCTTGGAGAGCTGAAGTAGGCTCACCACCAACTTCACCACTACAGAATCCTCTGGCTTTTCTATCATTCAGAAAGAAAAATGGCCAAAAAAGTCATTGTGTATTTGTAATGTGACTGTCAAGACAACTCATTAAGGAACAATAAAGCAATATACTCATATTATACATTATTCTAGTCATTCACAGTCACAAGTGCCCGATGCGAAAAGCTGGAAGAGCATTTTGTGCCCTCTGCATATAAATGTAATATTTATAACACACTCTGCTAAAGGCATTTTATTTTTGGCATGAATAATTGATGCCATTCTATTTTGCATGGGAAACTATAATAAGGCTACATTACTAAACATGCAAAAACTAAGACACACAAATAAAACAATAAATGTCAAATTAGAACAGGATTTGTTCGCTCGACATCTAGAACCACACATAAACGACGTAAAACACATAATCACATGTCAGTACCCTGGAAACTTTTCAGGAGATCTTTCATCTGATCTTTATATTGTTCCAGTTGTTTGCGTAAATAATAGAGTCCTTCAAGTCGTGTCAAGGGCAGTGCATCGCAAACACCAACAGAGAGAAAGTGATTCATTTCCTGCAAAGGAACAGGTTGTGTTTAGCATCTACAGAATATAAATCACAGAATCACAGGCTTTGTGTGAAGGCTTTGAGTGAAGAAGTGGCCCTCAGCAGTCCACCATGTGAATCCAGAATCACTCAGGTTGGAAAAGGCCCCAGGGATCATCAAGTCCAACCATCAACCCTACTCTACAAGTTCACCCCTAAACCAGATCCCCCAACACCACATCTAAGCATCTTTTAAACTCAGCCAGGGCTGAGGACTCAGCCACCACCCTGGACAGCCCATTCCAGTGCCTGAGCACTCTCTCCATGAAGAATTTTTTCGTGATGCTCTATCTAAACCAGTCCCTTTGGTTCTGTCACTAATTACCTGTGAGAAGAGACCAGCACCAACATCTCTACAATGTCCTTTCACATAGCTGTAGAGAGCAATTCAGATAGATTGTATCTGTCAACTGTAGATGAGGTCTCCCCTAAGACTCCTGTTCCTCAAACTAAATGGCCTCAATTCTTTCAATCTCTCCTCATAAGACTTATTCTCCAGGCCCTTCAAATGGAATAGGAGACCAACAACTATCTTGGTATCTGAAACTGGCAGTAAAAAGAATCCAGATGTCCAATTCAAATCGTTCTCAGCGACCCCTATAGCTAGAAAATCCTTCTTCTTTTGAATATTTGCATTACAAAACCCATTATGTCATGGGCTATATTTTAAAATGTACTTTTATTAATTAAAATGTGATTACCTCCAAAAGAGAATATGGTCCTTTACTGTATTTTATTTTCTGTTGAGTGGCTCGTAAATCTTTAAAAGCAGGATATTCAGGAAAAGGATCTAAGCATTTGATTGCATGGTACAGATTTTCATTATCCTTGTTGCCTATCACCAGATACTTCAACAAGCCCAGGACCTGAGCACAAAAAGCAAATGAAAAACAAAAACATGGCAGTTTGAACCATTTTTCTTGTTCAGATTATGAAGTTTGCATTTTGCCATTCTAAATCATTGTAAAATTTTCAGGAGTCTCTGCTACTCCCTCTCGCAAAAGGACATAAAATACTACATCACCACATCCTACAGCTTTAGAATGTCTTTTGATGAAGCCCAAAGCCAGAAAGAACATGGCCATTGCTAAGCTACTGGTGATGGCAACAGCAGGTAGCCAAGTGATTACCTACAAATCTCGTGGATGCTTTAGCAAGAAATATGATGAACACCTTTGGAAGAGGGAAGGTGTTCAGAGGACAGATGTGCAAAGGAAAGGATTCAGTAGTTCAACTGTTTTCTAGAAACTTAACCTGCAAGTTAAATCTCTTTCAGATTTGGGTGAGAAAGGTGCACCGACTCAGAGCAGACATAAAAGACATCACAACAGCATTAAAGTAGTTATAATGCTGCTTAGAGCCACAGGAATTAAACACAGAACACAGCATTTGTCAGAGTAGAAATACCAAAAGCAAAGACACATTTATTACAAAATTACAGCATTATATATCTACAAAACCTACAAAAAAGGAATTAAAACTGAACCCAAGCAGAGAGGCAGCTGTAATGACAGTGAGCATGAACTAAAAAGCAAACAGATAAGTGATAAACAGCATCTCAACACTACCTGTTCCTGAATCTCAGGCTGGTCCATGGCGAGAGGTATGAGGGTTCCTATGATAACGTGAAGGTGACTCTCTAGAGCATCCCTGCAGCACGTAATTGCTGTATGGCAAACATGGTGGAGAAGATCACAGCAGAGGGAAAAGCTGCGCATGGATATTTCTCTGATAGCGACGGGCCTGTCACAGGAAACAAGTGAAATCGAAGAAATATAAATGGCAGTTGATATAAATGATATCAACATATAAATGATAGCATCAACATGTAAAAAAACCACAGATATCAACATATAAAAGAAATAAATGGCAGTTGATATAAATATCAACATATAAATGATAGCATCAACATATCAACACACAAAAGAGCATAGATATCGACATATAAAAGAAATAAATGGCAGTTAATATCAATTATATCAACATATAAATGATAGTATCAACATAACATATAAAAGAACATAGATATCAACATACAAAAGAAATATAAATGGCAGTTGATATAAATTATATCAACATATAAATGATAGTTTACCTCTCAGACAACAGGGAAGAATAGGGGAAAAGGGCAAAGATAAATACACTTCATTGGAGGAACTAATTTTAAACTTTAAAATTTAGTAGCTCAATCAGCTCTAAGAATTTATCTCAGAAGACGTGAGCAAACCAAATCACACAGAATTTGATCATTTTTACAAATAAAGTAAAACACTTAAAAGGAAAGCACATTCCAAAATAGAAAAACCCCAAAACTAAACCAAAACTGATTTTATATTATTATCTGCCAGAACAATGGTGAGAGAAACTGAACACAATGTAAAAGACACTCTCTCACAACAACCCAAATCATTTGGGTTTGGCTTGTTTGCAAAAAAACACATTACAAAGGACACCTGAGGATGATCTAGACCACTTTGCTGCCTCCAGCAGGGTCAGCTTCGAAGTCAGATCAGGTTCTCAGGGTTCTGTTGAACCGAATGCCGACACATTCCTTGGATGGGGAATCAATCACCTCAGTGAACAACCTGTTCCAGCATTTGGTTAGTGTCACTGCAAAAATCATTTTCCTTCTGTCCAAACAGAGTTTCCCCTAATGTAATGAAGTGGGTGCTACCTCATGACCTTTCACTATGTACTTCTAGGAAAACCTGGGCTCTACCTTCTCTCAAGTTCTCCTCCCTTCTCGAAACTGAAGAACAAAAATGATATCAAGTCCACTTCTCCACTTTCACTGGAATCATCTGAGTGAGTCATGAAGTCTCATATCCCGGCTGGAGCAGCCTCACATTGGACACAATGATCCTACTGCAGTTTCAAAAGACTCAGAGGGGAACACCTCTTCCTTCAAGTTGCTGGCTAAGCACCTTGTAGACAGTTCAGTACAGTCAGTCACCGAGGACTTCTGGGTCTACTTCTACAAAGCTAATTGCTAGGCAGCCAGCTCCCACAGCCACCCTCAGGTATGGGGTTATTCCACCTCAGGTGAACAGGGGTTGTCTCTGTTAAACTTCACAATGTACAGAATACATGAGGGGTTTTCCAAACGCATAACAACCTGTTGCCCCTCTCCTACAGCTAGATGAGGTCCCTCTGAATTGCAGCCTTGATCCCCAGGGCATTAATTAACTCCAGTTCAGCACTAAGAACTGTAGTAATGACATTTAGCATAAATTCCACACCTCTCTTAAGTATTTCATGGGGTAAAGTGTTTTCAAGAAGCAAAACAATGAACTTGCACTTAAAGTAAATGACATTTAGATGAGTAGCTGTTGGAAATCCAAAGTAATCCCCGAGTTAGGAAGTATCTGTGGTCCCTACAAAAGATAAGAATCTCTACTTCAACATTAAGCCTGATGAACTAGCAGTTTTCTCAATGTGAAGACCAGCTAAGGTACCAATTCTCACTCATTTTGTTAGGTATTTATCGGTAAGGATGTCAGTGTCAATGATCTTTATGAACCCAATGAGTGTGTCTTATGTCACTTCATTCTTCATCCCACAATCAGAATTCCTCCCATATCCTTTAAATTACTAAACACATTTTCTGTCATTGAAATCCCGTGACACTTCCATTCCTCAATGGCCTATTACACACGCAAAATTCTGCATCAGAGCTCACATTTAAATACAAGGACTACACAAAACACTCCATGTTTTAGTTCTGAATTTAAATGCAGGAATTATAAAAGAAAAATCATTACATTCTTTCTTTCAGAAAATTCTGATTCTTTCTGCTAATGAACTAACATCTACTAGCAACACTGAAATGTGTTTACACAAACAAGGGAACAGAACAGGAGGAAGATGATTTAATTCCTCCATTTACCTGCTGTTGATGTGGTGAATCAAGGTGTAAATGACATCTCTGAGAACAAAAGCCCATGCTCCTCCTAAACCATCTTTTATCTCTTTAAGTATCAGATTAACAAACAAGTGATAAATTAGTAGAACTCTGTGCTTCTTGTAAATGTTGTTTGTATCTGATGCATGCTTACAGAGGGCTAGAAGGATTTTCTGGAATGAATCCTGGAAATGAATAAACTATGAGTAAAAAACTCACATTCATAAAGCCAAGACAGACAGACTTCGTGTCAAGATAGATTTACATAGTTTTAAAGAACACAGACAATAAGGTTTATTATTTTTACTGCAACACACCCACACACAAACCAATCTAACAGGCAGGACTGTAAGACTCATTTCTTCTGATTTTGTGTTTTCCTTGGTTTTTGTTCACAGGACAGAAGTATTGTAAATGTTTTTCAGAAAACTCAACATTTTTCTGAAGAATAATGTTACAAAACAGTAAAATGCTTCAGATTTATTGCAAGGGTTGCATAATTTTAATGCCTGTTTCACAGAACCACAGAACATTAAGGATTGGAATGGACCTCGACAGATCATCCAGTCCAATCCCCCTGCCACAGCAGGATCTAGAAGAGATTCCAATTTCTGCAGAATACATTCATTTTAAAAAATAATTATATACTTACAGGGCTTTTAGAAAGAACTGCAACAAGACTTTTTAACTTGCTTTTATGACAGTTGCTGATATAGTCCAAGGTTGCCTTAATAACGCGAGATGGAAAGTGAGGAGGATTAGGAGCAGGGTCCAGTTCCCTACATGAATAAAAATGACATTTACTTCTTTTTCATCCCCAAATGAAACTTTATACATTAAGTAAGTCACACTAAATAAGCACGACTCCTCAGAAATCTTTTCTGCTCTCAGTAAATAAGCACCAAAAGCATCCAGCAGGGTGTCAGACACCTCATTATTAGCTGTCTGTTGTGACTCACTCCATAGCAGCTTCCATAGTTGTACCTTCTCAGCGTTCTTATAGTACTTTATGAAAGAATATGTTGGCAAAAAGCCTCACCTTTGTGTCTGCTAAGGTACAACACAGAAAAATCTAATTGTGAGTCATTGATAAAGCTTTCACATTTTGTACTTAGTAGAACAATTTGGCTGAGAAAAAAATAAGCATGACTCACCCCATTGTATAAAAAGGTAGTCAATATTTCTGGGACCTCAATATGAAAGAAACCACAGAATCACAGAAGATTAGGGATTGGAAGGGACCTTGAAAGATCATCCAGTCCAATCCCCCTGGCACAGCAGGACCACCTAGACCAAGTCACACAGGAACATGCCCAGGCATGTTTTAAACATCTCCAGAGACCAAGACTCCACAAGCCCCCTGGGCAGCCCCTTCCAGTGCTCTGTCACTGTCACCCTCATCAAGAAGAAGTTCCTTCTCATATTTATGCAGAACCTCCTGTGTTCCAGCTTATGTCCATTGCCCCTTGTATCATTAGATGCCACTGAGCAGAGCCTGGCTAAATCCTCCTGACATCCACCTTTATCAACACTAATGGGGCCATCCTCAGTCTCCTTTTCTCCAGGCTCAAGAGACCCAGCTCCCACAACCTTTCCTCATCAAGGAGATGTTCCACTCCCTTCATCATCTTCATGGTTCTGCACTGGACTCTCTCCAGCAGTTCTGTGTCCTTCTTGAACTGAGGGGCCCAGAACTGGTCACAATATTCCAGATGCAGTCTCACCCAGGGCAGAGTAGAGGGGGAGGAGAACCTCTTTCGATCTGCTAACAAACCCCCTTCTGATCAACCCCACTGCTGGCTCATGGCCATCCTGATGTCCACTAGGACCCCCAGGTCCCTTTTTCCTACACTGCTCTCCAACAGGTCAGTCCCCAACCTCTACTGGTACCTGGGGAGTAACGCAGTGACAAAGCACAGCAATGAGATGATATTACTAATGACAATATAACTCTTTAATTCTCAACCTCAAAGTCATCTTTCTTATGCCTGGAGAGCACATTTTGATGCACAATGTTATACAAACACACTCAGCTCTTAGACAACCTTACACACACAGACCATATATATTTACTCATGGGAGCTCCTTCTTCTGCGGTGGAATTTGGTGGTTCATGTAAGGTCATCAACAGTTCAACCACAATCTCTGGTAAGTTGTTATGAAATAAACTGTCAATTTGCTAAAAAAGGAAAAATAGTGTGTTAATAACAATAAAAGACTTTAGCTAAATACAGTGCAATGTTTCTTTTCCTTCAGAAAAAATGGGCAAACACATTTTTACTGTCTGGATTCTCAATTTGTTGAATTATCCAAGATGTGCAAATAATTAAGAAATTAAGTCTTATCTGTGGTGTCACAGGTAGAAGAGTTTATTTTTCTACAGTATCTGGGAACTTGGGGTTTGTATGAATTTAAGACTTTCATTCACTGTACAACTCATTGTAAAATGAACAAAAAGAGTCTTTTTATTATATTTCTAAAAACATTAGACTTCAAGTCAACTGTCTGTCTGAAAGCCCCTATTGAGTAGCTACTTGAGAACCTTCGGATAAAAATTTGGCTAGCTTGGCTTTACTGAAATCACAATTTTGTATCTATAAACTCCAACTCTCTTCATTTTTACAGAGTACATGGAAGTCTCCTTGAGGTCTGTCAGATGCCACAGATCTCAAGTGACACAGTTACGACAGATACCTGCTTTCCCAGGCAGTCTTCATCCTTGAGCATGTTGTAGACTCTAGAAGCCGTATCAATTTGCTCTGCGACTTCAGTTGTTCCATGGCTTTGGTAGGCAAAATATGGGAGGATATTCACAAGTATCTTTGGAAAACAGTCTGCTAAAACCTGCCTCCAGTCTTTTTCAATCTTGTTGGCAAGTGATTTCACATCGTCAAACTGACTTCTGATCACCAGATGTGGAACCAAAACTTTGTAACATGACCTGTGTGTTGTAAATACATTTACAGATGTCATTTGAACTAGATTTTTAAAGAAATCTCAAGTAAAATATAACAAACATTGTTCTTGTACCATATATAATTAATAATTGTGATTTTTTATTATTTTGTTGTACTTTGGGCAACCTGTTCCACTGTTTCATCCCCCTCACAATGAAAAACAACTTCTTTACATCAAATCTAAATCCACTCTCTTTCAGTTTAAAACTGTTACCTGTTGTCCTATCACTCCCTGATAAAAAAACAACTTCTTTACACCAAATCTAAATCCACTCTCAGTTTAAAACTGTTATCCCTCATGCTATCACTCCCTGATAAATAGTCCCTCTCCACCCTTCCTGTTGGCCCCTAAGGCACTGGAAGGCTGCTCTAAAGTCTCCCTAGAGCCTCCTCTTCTCCAGGGCAAACCACCCCAACTTTCTCAGCCTGTCCTCATAGGGAGGTGCTTCAACCCTCCAATCATCTGCATGGCCCTCCTCTGGATTTATTGAAGCTGGTGTGTGTGTTATAACAAAATCCTGATGAATTAGTACATGTAGAAACTTGAAACCCCATGTCATAACTGTGAGTAAACCTAAATAAACTCCTTTGCACAGAGCAAACTTACCCATAGAATTCCTCAAGGCTAGCATAGTTGAGAAGAACACAAGGAAAAGCAGAGAGGCTATATCCACTGTCATTTATTTTAAGCCACTCCATCACCAAATAGTCTAAATGTGATGTCATGAAGTCTTCTATGCTTCTATAGCCAAAAATGTCAGACACTTTTTTCAAAACCTGTGTGTGAAATAAGATTTCAGAAATGGTATGTAGAGGATACTACAACAAACTGACAGTACTACACCTCCATGTCCCCTCCCCAGCCTTTTCATGGATGTTAGTATAATTCAGTTTCTGTACAGCATAAGCAACTGTTTTTATCATCTGTGTGGCTGTATCTCAGAAGACTAATCAATCAACAACAACTACTCCATATAAGGTGGTATGCAAAGAAAACCAGTCAGCATGTATTTTTGTGGAGTAAAGACTGTGTGTAAAAGCCAAAGGCATTGAATAGAAAGAAAGATAAAAAGGAGAGAATGGCTGCACTAAGAAAATGACTGGCATGAGAAGCAGCAGCAGCAACAGCAGTTATTTCAGTGTGTCCTTGTGAACTTCAAACACCATGCCAGCTTCCAATAATTTCAGACATTTTCCACACTGGAAAACTCACTTCCACTGGGTAGAAAGATGTTTTTTAAAATGAAATCTGCAGTCTTCAATGCATAAAAATCTCTTCAAATTATCACAGAATGTTACAGGTTGGAAGGGACCTCGAAAGATCATTTACGTCCAATTCCCCTGCTGGAGCAGGGTAAGCCTATAGTACTGTCTCAAGAAGTCCTACATGGGGCTCTAACCCATGACCCCAGGAATTCAGAGTCCTGTGCTCTACCAACTGAGCCAGCCAGGTGCTGTCTTTGTATCACATCTGTGCTTTCAACATACAAGCCAAGATAAAACTGCCTTCTGCGATGCCATTAGTTCTATGCAGGTCATTACTAATAAATTCATTCAGATATTGAAGTCCCATATTATTCAAAATTTACAACATTTAACAACTTTCAATACTGACAAAAAATTTTATACTATCTTAACGTTATCCTAAACTGAATGTATAATCCAAATGTAAAATGGAATGTTATACTTGCCTTTTTCACAAGGTGAGGTTCTAAGCCATTCTCTTTCACAGACTGGCAAATAGCAAACAAAGCTTGCTTCTCACAGACTGGGCTGCAGCACAGAACCATGGTTATAAGCATCAGCAAAACTGCTTTTCCATTACACTGCTTGTCCAAAAGATCTTCAGGACTTGCATCACCTCTGACCTGCAGAAATAAATGATGAAGAACTTGTACAAATCATCTGTTAAAGCACTCTCCTAATTAATAAATTAACATAAATAATTTCAAATCAAGGGCATTGACACAAATATAACTGAAAATTTTGCTTTTATTTAATTCAATTCCTTAAAAATTACTTCCTGCTCTACTCCTCAAGCAGAAGTCGCTGCCTCTGGCATGCTAGCACATGTGCTGATACCTCTTAAACTCCCAGTCCAGTACCAGCAGCTCATGGACAACAGCAAGCTGAGGTGACAGAACAAGAAGCTGAGGGCCCAGAGAAAAGAGATCAGATGACAAAGAGCAGGAGGTGACAGTACAAAGAGGTGAAATGAGCTGACAGAAAGGTGAGGCCTCAGCAGCGAGGTCAATCTACAGAACAGCAGGCAAAGGGAAGGGACACGCAGTGTGGCAGGGATGCCACACAGAGAGATGATAAAGTGACAGAAAAAAATGGATAATGTAGATGATGTAGACTAGCACGACAGCATGGAAGGAAGAAAAATGAAACACATTCACTCTAACAGGAATATTAATAGTTAAAGAGATGATACTGTAGTATACACCATTGTGCATTACTGTTTCCAGTAACTGCAGTGACTCCAGCAACTGTTTCCAGTCACTGCACCACTACAACTTTTCCTTCATGTGAGGTTTCTTCTGAACAGTTTAATTTTTAAAGAATATTAGAGAATCACAGAACATTAGGGACTGGAAGGGACCTTGAAAGATCATCTAGTCCTGCCAGAGCAGGATCACCTAGACCAAGTCACACAGGAACATGCCCAGGTGAGTTTACTGGTTTTGTACAAACCACTGCTCTTATACCACTGGAAGTATAATCATCGTGACACATTCAAATCTGATTTTGCATTGTGCTTTTACTCTGCCTCTTCAGCAAACAGTATACTAGTGTATAGTAGTATGCTACTATACTGGTGTATAGTAGTATGATCCACTACTAACAGTAGTAGTATGATACACAAGAGCAGTCTGGAACATACAGTGAAAAACTTCTCGTGTGGACAAAACTGTGATTGAGTGGAGTGTAAGGAATTTCCTGATTACCACCTGGTTTTAACAGACTATCAGAAGTCCAGAAGAATTAATGTTCTTGGAAAACTAAACAGGATCATTTAAAAGTAATCTTACTCATACAATGGGAATTAGGCAAAGTTAATGACTAGAGGTTGGTACCAGATTTCTCATTCCTTCCTGAACTCTGAGATAGGCATTCTCAAAAGCCTTTTGCTGGAGCTTCAAGGGAAGAGGTTTTGACGTTCCAGAAGAATCTCTCTGTTTCACATCCTGAAACAAGCTTCAAAAAAAGAACAGTGATTACTAGCACAGCACCGAGTCTATGGAATCACTGCATATTGTGTGCATCACAGAATTACAGAACATTAGGGATTGGAAGGGACCTCAACAGATCATCTAGTCCAATCCCCCCACCACAGCAGTATCAAACAGCAAGACTGATTTCCTGAATACCATTAGTTTCTTAACTTTCTTGTACAGCAGAGTTTCCTTCCTCTCCTATTATCTGTAACAACAGGAATGTACCTTGGGGTGAAATGGTGGAGAACAGACTGAAAACATACTAATGTTTTTCAGTCTCTGCCAGTACAGAAAGCCAGATTTCAGTTGTCCATCTCAACATAAGAACATGTCTAAGTGACCATTAGCAGATACCCAAGGTCACCATAAGCTTGCCTTGTCCTCATAGTAATTCTCATAGTGTATTTGACCACAGGTGACCTAGGCAGGTCATGAGTTAGAAGTGGTGATAGTATCCTTTATCCTTCAGTGATATCTTCTTTCATTAATTAGTTGATTAGCAAACACCTACACAGTTAAAGGCAGTAGGATAACAAGCAGGATAACAATGCTGTAAGCAAAACTAAACCGTCTGTCAGATTTACTTGATGTCCCCATGTCTCAAGGTTGGAAAATACCACCAATCTTCACTTTGTTCCACTCCAGACTTCGTGGAACTATTTTATAGCTCCTGTAATTCAAGTCTGCTCGTGCTGAAGCACTCCAGTTTATGCAAACATCTGTGTTTCATACTTGGAACATCCTTCTTCCAAGTCTCCTTCTCTGGAGACGTTTAAAACCCGCCTGGATATGTTTCTGTGTGACTTGGTCTAGGTGGTCCTGCTGTGGCAGAAGGATTGGACTAGATGACTTTTGAGGACCCTTCCAATCCCTAATGTACTGTGGTACTGTGAAACCTACAACTACATCCTTCTGAAGTATGGAGAAAGAACTATATGTGGTATTTGAAACACAACATCCTTAGAAAAAGCTTTGACGCTGCACAAGGTGCCTAATCTTTTACCAGAGGATAAATATTTCCTATTCAAGTTTGAGCAACAAATTTAATGCAAAATTTACTATCATAATATAGTTACTTCTATATTGTTTCTATATGTTTATATATTGGATCTGTGTCTCGCATCACAGAATAATGGAGATGTAGAGAAAATTTGAACATCCTAACCAAAATAACTTGCTAGCCTTTTATATTCCTTTAAGATTAAAGCAGTACTGAAAAGAGCAGCTATGCAGCAGTAGCAGCAACACTCCACAAAGTGAAACTAAGCATTACTCTTATAAACAGAAATAAGATCTACATTACTACCTGGCAATAGACTTCGCAGCAAGGACGCGAACTTGATGGTGACTATCCGCAAGAAAGTGTGGGAAAGCGTCTCTCACGGGCAGATCTTCATTTCTCACATGAAGGATTGCCCAGTTGCAATGAGGATCAACCTGAAGAAAAGTAATGTTGTGGATTAAAATATACAGAAGACCTCCACTGGAATATACACTGATTTGTGCAAGAAACCCTGGAATGCTTTGTGTTGGAAGAGACCTTTAAAGGTCATTCAGTCCAACCCCCACTACAGCAAGCAGGGATATCATCTGCTAGATCCAGCTGCTCAGAACCCCATCTAAGCTGACCTTGAATGTTTCCAGAAAAGGAGACTCCACAACCCATCTGGGCAATCTGCTCCAGTGTTTCACCACCCTCATTGCAAGAATTTACCTCCTTATACCAACTCTAAACCTGCCTTGTTTTGGTTTAAAGCCACTAGCCCTTGTCTAGTCGCAACAGGCCCTGCTAAGAAGACTGTCCCCATCCTTTTAAGTATTGAAAGGCTGAAATAAGGTCTTCCAAGAGCCTTCTCTTTTACAGGCTGAATAACCTCAACTCTGTCAGTGCGCTCAATTCCATTCATTGCTGACCAGTGCTGCTCCCAGTACACCCTGGGGGACATCACTTGTCACCCACTCCATCTGGACATCAAGCCATTGACCACTACCTTCTAGGTGAGACCATCCAAACAATTTTTTATCCACCAAACATTCTACCCATCACATGTGCATTTCTTCAATATAGAGGGAAGAATGTTGTGAGGGACCATGCCAAATGCCTTAAAGAAATCCAGGTAGACATCACTCATAGCAATTCTTTTTCCACTGAGGTAGTGACTCCATCAGAGTGCCTTAGAGGGCTTCTAGGAGGACACGTTCCATGGCATAAAGGGTAGGCTGACAGGGTAGGTGTTCCTGCAGTCCTTCTATGCATCCTTTTAATAAATGGGTATAATGTTTCCCTTTTTTCCAGTCATCAGGGACTTCACCTGACTTTTCAAACAGCAGGGAGAACAGCTTAGCAACTATACCAGCCAATCCCCCCAGGACTCTGGGATGAATCATGTCAGGTCGTAGAGACATTTATGTTTGGATTCCTCAGGCAGTTATGAACCTGATCTCTGTTGGTTTAGGACTTTATATATAAAGTGCACCTTAAACACATACTTAGCATGCTAATCAATGTCAGAACATCTGGGATTACCTCAAGCAGGGCTTTCATGCAGTTTAAAAGGGCCACTCTTACTGATGCTGTGCATTTTCCTCCTTGAGCTAAATGCCTACAATAAGGAAGATCTGAATAAACAAAAAACTTGTCCACAATTATGAAAAACAGTCCAGCAAGTTCGTTCCTGCTGCTCACAGCTCATTCTATTGTGCTTGACAGGCATGTCAGGGAAGATTTGACATTATAATCAATAATGCACAACTGTAAACAGTATTGATTTGTGATTGCTGAAGTTATTGCTTGTAATATAATTATTGACCCAATTTAGAGTGAGATCAGTCTTTGTGAATACACAACAGCATAGCATTAATTGTTCTAATACTACCTTAAGGATTGTAAGATTCACAGATTCACAGAACATTAAGCATTGGAAGGGACATCAAAAGATCATCTAGTTCAATCCCCCCCACCACAGCAGGATCACCTAGACCAAGTCACACAGGAACATGTCCAGGCGGGTTTTAAATGTCTCCATTGAAGGAGACTCCACAACCCTCCTGGGCAGCCCCTTCCAGTGCTCTGTCACCCTCACCATGAAGAAGTTCCTTCTCATACTGATGTGGAACCTCCTCTGTTCCAGTTTACATCCATTGCCCCTTGTCCTATTACTAGATGACATTGAGAAGAGCCTGGCTCCATCCTCCTGACACCCACCCTTCACATTTTTATACACATTAACAGGGTCACCCTTCAGTCTCCTTTTCTCCAAGCTAAAGAGACCCAGCTTCCTCTGCCTTTCCTCATAAGGGGGTGTTCTACTGTCTTCATCATCTTTTTGGCTCTGTGCTGGACTCTCTCCAGCAGTTGTGTCCTTCTTGAACTGAGGGGCCCAGTTCTTTGCTATAAATATAATATTGCACAGAAAATAAAAAGCTGGATAAAGATATCACAGGACACCAACAGCAAGACACACAACAGCACTACAGTCTTCACACTGATGTCTGTGCTACAGACTTCTGCATTAAAGAGATGAAACATACCAAAAGGCTCCAACAACTGTCAAAAACTGTCCTTGGGCATCCCCTGTCTCTTCAGCATGTGTGTCAGAGTGGGCCAACCCCACTGCTATAGGAAGCAAATTGTTTAGAATTACTTCACAAACTTCTTGATCTCGACGGTACAAAGAACACACAGTACTGTGGAAGAAAGATAAAGTATCTTGAGACACACTAAACAGAGCTCAAGCCCTCTAGTTGCTTAACTGAAGTAGCTCTAATACATGCAAAATAGTTTTTGTCTTACGAAAGAGGTCTAAGAAGCATAAGAACATCATTTTCATGCAGTGGGTGTTCTTCAACAGGGAGCTCCTTCAAAAGGATCAAGTACTGGGGAGTAAAGAAAAAAATCAAAAGGAAAATTAAAACATGTTGAGAGAAACTCAAACAAGACAAGAAACAAGACAAGAAAACATGCAGCAAGGATACCTATTGTCAGTTTTTATATGTCAGACTGCCCATCTTTTCATGCAAACAGTGTCACACAGTAACAGGCCTCTTGAAACTGTTAGTTTTGGCAAAACATTTCCTTACAAACTACAACATAGATCCTATTTTGCTACAAAGATCATTTCTAGACATTTAACAATAATTCACGACAAAAGCAAGATGTTCATATGTCTCAACTCTGTCTCCTGGCTTACAAACATTGACTGCTCTTTCCCCAACCACAGCACACTTCAAACATTCATTTCAATGTCTGCTCAGGGCACTGATGACAAGCAAAACAGTGCAGTACAAAAGGAGGAAGGTCTGCTGCAGAGAGAGCTCACACTCACCACGTGTAGGTGCAGTGGCTTAGCGCTATCAAAGGCACTGCCTTCAGCAAGCTGTACCAGTCTCCTCCGTACATCAGAGGCTCGGAAGCTCACTGTCTGAACCTGGGCTGTAGTTACACACATACACAAGAACCTCAGAGTTTCCAGGAGAAGTAAATCCTGCTTTGTCAACTGTTCTTCAGCTAATGGGCTCAAAGCACCTGAAAATAAGATTTTAACATGAGAAATGCTTCTCCAAAGACAAAGTTTGTAACACTTTAGGTCTTTACAAAACTATTTTGTGTTCTCAGAATAGACAGAGAAATGTATTTGCTCTTGAGCAGTTTAGTGCATCAGTGGCAGCTTCTTTAGTGTGATTCCTACTTCTACAATGGCCCTCTTCTAAACTGATGGGCCTATACATAAATTTCTCCATCAGGGTTACAAGGAACTCAGCAGAACCATCTGCAGCTACATTCTTCTGTGTTGCTGTCTCTAACTTAGGAGATTACTTAAACAATGGATTTAAAACTTGCACAGAACTGAAATCACAGCAATTCCTACTATGTTAGTCTACACTAAATGAAATTTCAATTATAACCTAAATGAAATAGTTATAATTACTACTTTGTGGTCACATGTAGAACTCTTGCAACTTTCTGCGGTTGTAAACTTTATTAGAATTAGTTCCCAGATGGCTGGAGAAGATACTTCTAGAGACATTCAACATGGTGGTGAAAAGAGACCAGCTGCTGTTTGTGGCATAAATAAACCACTCTGATTAATAAAACACCACATTAATAAAGAGAAGACACAGTCCTGATTAACCATAGAATCGCAGAATGGTTTAGGTTGGAAGAGACCTCAGAGATCATCTAGTTGCAAGCCCATCCATCATAGACTGGACATCAGGAGAAAATTCTTCACAGAGAGAGTGGTCAGACACTGGAATGGGCTGCCCAAGGTGGTGGTTGAGTCCTCATCCCTGGATGAGTTTGAAAGATGTGTTGGGGGATCTGGTTTAGGGGTGAACTTGTAGAGTAGGGTTGATGGTTGGACTTGATGATCCGAAGGGTCTTTTCCAACTTGAATGATTGTATTATTCTAGACTAGGTTGCCCAGGGCCCTCATTCAGCCTGGCATTAAATACTTTCAGGGACTCAGCATCATGCTTCAACTGGAGCACATAAATCACAAAATCAGTGTGAGAAGCACATAAATATGAGAAGAAACTTCTTCACAGTGAGGGTGACAGAGCTGACGGGCTGACCAGAGAGGTTGTGGAGTCTCCTCTCCTTCTCCTAAACCTGCCTCAATGTGTTCCTGAGCAACTTGATGTAGGTGATTCTACTCTGGCAGGGGGACTGGACTAGATGATCTTTCCAGATCCCTTCCAGTCTCTAACAATCTATGTGATTCTGTGATAATTTTGTATCTTGTGGTCTTTCGAGCAAAGTTATTTGTAAAAACAATCTTTTGCAAATAGTTCTGGACACAGAGAAGTCTTACCTGTTACATTTTGCATCTCACCAGACTCGTTGGTGTCACTGATGTCAGTCACTGAATGATCATCAAACAGATCATCAGACACCTGGTTATCTGCTTCCATTATACTCTCCTCAGGATCATTTCCCATTACATCTGTTTCTCCCGGTTCACTTGGTTTTCCAGAAAATGTCATCTGACAAAACCACCACATCCTTTTAAAGCTGGCTTTTAGAGACAACAGACATAACACAAGCAGAGACACTACAGGTTCCCAGTGAACTGGAATGGGTGAAGACAATAAGGGCTACACTGACTGGATTATTTTCATCCTTTGTCATAAACAAGTCTTCTACACGTGCAACTTGTTTGATTTGAGCTGTTCTCTCCTGAACACAAGTTTCTTAACACAGACACTGGCCTCTGTGCTTTAAGTGGTACTAAGGGCGATCCTGCTGTGGTGGGGGGATCGGACTGGATGATCTTTCAAGGTCCGTTCCACTCCCTAATGTTCTGTGATTTCTGTGACACTGTTAGTGTTTGAAAAACAACTGTATCTACAGGAGTCACAAACTCCTCACTATACTTCCTACTTAGAAATGAAAGGACCTTTGTGAGAGCACAAGACTACTGTCCCTACCAGATGACAAGTTATCTGATGGTAAGGCTCAACTTCTCCTGATCTGAAAAAACAAAGGATTTTGTCTCCCTAGACCTGACTAAATGACAATGTGTGGCCAAAAAGAGAAGCTTTAGCAGTTGTGCTAAACACAGTGATGAATAATTTTTCTCAGTGAGAGCCATTCCACAGAATCACAGAACATTAGGGATTGGAAGGGACCTCCAAAGATCATCTAGTCCAATCCCCCTGCCAGAGCAGGATCATAATACCCATGATTCATTTTTTCAGCAAGCTCATTTAGTTTGCCTCCAATTTATTATAGCTCCCCAAAAATTACTATATGCCTCCAAAATATTAGATATTGAATAATCTCTGAGGGCAGTGCATTTAGAAGCAGAATGTACTTACCAGAGTTTTGCAGATATCTACAAGATCATTCATAAATTTCGACGTTAACAAGCGCAGGAATATATTAGACAGTGTTTTAATAGCACTGTTCTGTAAGAAAGCACAGATAATTCATTTTCTCCCAATACTGTACGTATGATATTCAACACTCTGATCTCATTCATGAAGAAATAGAAATTCATTTATAAACTTTACCTTGGTACAACTGCACAAACATTTTGTACACTGCATTATCAAAGTCCTTAGTGAGTTGATCTGGGCATCTTCACTTAATCTGTTTTTAGACTGAGAAATGCTTTCTCCAGCATAATGAATGAGAGACTAGAAAAAATACAGCACAGAAATATGTCAGTTAAAGTAATTTAAACATTGGCACATACACAGCACAAACAGAGAAATGAGAAGACACACTTCTCATTCACACCCATTCATCAGCTGTGATACTTCTGGTGTACACCAAGGAGTCTGGAGTTTTGTATTTCTTTGGATTTGTTTCACTCAAGTGACAATAAGCTGGCTTGGATCTGCCCCAAACACTGCTATTTCCACCAAAAAAGGAAAAACATGGCATCTCTGCATAATGCATTAATTTTGAGTTTCCCTAATTAAGCAAGAGATAATTCCCTAACTATCTCAGAGAGTAGCAGTAGTAATAATAATCATAGAATCATAGACTGGCCAGGGTTGGAAGGGGCCTTAGAGACCATCTAGTTCCAACCCCCTTGCACAGGCAGGGACATCTTCACCAGATCAAGTTACTCACGGCCCCAGCTAACCTGACCTGGAACTCTTCCTGGGATGGAGCACCCACAACTTCCTTGGGTAATCTGTTCCAGGATCTCACCAACCTCAAAGGATAGAATTTGTTCCTAATGTCCAACCTCAGTCTCCCTTCTACAAGTCTGGAACCCTTTCTCTTTGTCCTCTTGCTGCCACTTGTGTAAAAAGCCCTACCCCAGCTTTCTTGTAGCCCACTTCAGATATTGGAAAGCTGCTAGGTCACCTCAGAGCCTCCTTTTCTCCAGGCTGAACCACAACTCACTCAGTCTGTCCTCACAGGGGAGGTGCTCCAGCCCTCTGATCATTATGTGTTCTTGTGTGACTTGGTTTAGGTGATCCTGCTGTTGCAGGGGGATAGGACTAGATGATCTTTTGAGGTCCCTTCCAATCTCTGATGATTCTATGATTTGAATTGCTCTTCTCTGGACACCTTCCCAGAGCTCTGTGTCCTTCTGATGTTGAGTACTGGACACAGCACTCCAGGTGGAGTCTCACAGGTGCAGAGTAGAGGGGGAGAATCACCTCCCTCAACCGACTGTGACTGCTTCTTTTGCTGCAGCCCAGGACACAGTTGGCTTTCTGTGTGTGCTTTCATACCAAATGATTCAAACAAACTCCTGCACAAAGACTATAAACAAAAGGTCTTGTCAACCTCTAAACAGTCCTTTGTCCACATGCCCATGATGGTTTTTTTAAAAGGTGAACTTAGAGATGTAGCAATTCTAAGAGGATTCTCCAGTGAGGCACTGGTGCGCTGACAGAATTTCAGTGACTCATCTCTTTCAGCAGCAGTGACAGACTTAAACCTCTCTCAAGTGCCTTTTTTAATGTGGAAAACAGTGGAAATATTCATGCCCTGAAAAGGTGTCCATATGATTTGTATTTTAAAAAACTCTTTTATATTTCTTTACTTTATATTCAGTGGCTCCCAAATGCATTGCTGCTTACCCGAGCACTCTGGAACAACTGTGATTTACAGGCATCCTCTTCCTGAAATACACCCGCGTAGCAGTAGCAACCAAGCACACCAGCCAAGAGACCAACGCATCGCACGAGGTGTTCTGCGGCAACGACCTTCAACTAAATCAAACACACAGTATAAACACTAGCGGTTTATCATTAGACTTTTCACCAAAAACCAGCATTCTTTATAGAGTCTTTTAAAAACACTTTATCTACAGATTCCAGCCAAAGTAATGAAGATCTGGACTAGATGATGTTTTGATCCCCGATTCTGTGATCCAAGTGTTTTACACAGCAGTTGCATCAGCTCCTTCGCAAGACTTTTTGCTGTTCTGTTCTCCAAAATGCTCTGTATGTTCCACACTCTTAAGATTCTTCCCTCACTATTCTTCCTCTCCTTTAGATTCCATCACAGCAACACTTCAGCTCTTCCCACGTGCTGTGTTTATCTAGCTCAGCTCCTACCCGTATGAGCTAGTCAGAAACTGCATCGCATGTCTGTGACTGACATTTCTGATCTTGGTAAATTGTTAAGTTGCTTCTTAGCAGCTACTGTGTCAACAAACCAACGGCATAGATGGCCACAAATGCACACAAGCTTACTGCAGGAGTGCTTCAAAGACCTCTTTTTACCTGCCTAAATCACATGAATCAAAGGAGGAGAAAGGGCAGATGAACTGAACAGAGGTCGTAGAGAGATGGGGGTTGGTCTCTTCTCACAAGCAGCAAGTGATAGGACAATGATGTGAAGAAATACAGACTTTTCTATTATCCAATACAGTTTTAAAATGCTTCTGGTCCATTTTTAGCAGCAAAAGGAATGAAAATCTGTATACTTTGTCTTAAAAATACATTGTTTTGGAGCAAAAATACGAGGTTGCAACAGTAATTTCTAACTCACCTTAGGATTGTAGCTGCTTAAAAGCTTTTCTGACATTGCTGAAAGACAGTTCTCCAGTGTCTCCCTAAGATTCTGGTTGATGGCAAGTCTTGAAGCAGTCATGTTTTTATCTGTAATATCTACTGCAAAGTTAGTGAAAATATCCATTTCATCAAATGTTGTCTGCAGGTACAGCTCTTCAACATTAGAAAAACTGGTTTCATCTTTCCCATCTGAGTGTTGTTCACTTAAAGAAGAGACATCATTTTTAGTTTAGGAGCCAGTATATGACTTACAATTATTTAAAACTACCAAATACAAGAAATAAACAAAAGCAGAAGAAATAATTTTTCTTTTCGTACGTCCAAACTTGGGTTCATCTTTCATTTCTGAGGAGATGTCACTGTGGAAGGGATACTACCATTTTAACTCTGTTTGAAGACACTGCAAGGAACAGCAAAGCCTGCACATCAATCTACTGCAGTATATGTAGTGGCATCTGGTTTGTGTTAGGACAGCCAACTTCAACCTACTTTACACAGCTGAATATAAATTCACAACCCCAGTGAAACTAATATTTTTAACTTCTAGTGAGAAAATGTTATCTTCCAACGAGCTACACAGATTTTAGTTTCATTGAGGGAAAATATGGTCAAAGAGCTTAAATATACACATCAACCACAGATGCAACAGCCTGGACGTGTTCCTGTGTGACTGGATCTAGGTGATTCTGCTGTGGCAGAGGGATTGGACTGGATGATCTTTCAAGGTCCCTTCCAATCCCTAATGTTCTGTTATTCTATGATTCTGTGATTTAACTGTAGATGACACATGTATTCCTTTCAAGGTATTTTGTTCAGTTTGGACTCTGTCAGCAAGACACTGTTTTAATGTCTTAACAAACTGCATAAGCACTAATATTTTTATGTGGTCTGAAAGATATTGTACAGAAAGATGCAAACCAGGTTGAGGAATTGTGCATTTCATTATCTCTGCTTGCTAAAATGACAACTACAAGAAGCTTAAGTAGCTGTTTTCAAGACATACCATTTAGCATCATTGTGGAGAAAAATCATGGCAGCTCTGCAGTTCTTCATTGTAAGGCTCACAAGAATTTTTTGTAATATAAGGTGAGGAAAATCACTGTAAAAAAGGAAAACATTTAGTGTTTTTTTGCAATCAGACAAGCTCTTGAGGTTCATGAAATGCACCCAAACATTAATTAACATATTAATCATAGTAATATTGTGATATTAATATTAATAATATTAATTAACAGTCTGTCTTCGCAGAAAATTGAGTTTTCAGTTAACATTTCTCACGAACAGTTCAAGTCCCTGCTATGCTGTGGACAGACAACTACGCCCCTAGAATGACACTCTAGAGTAAGCTTAAAAACCCTTAACACCCTACCAAAGGACTCAGATAACACAGTTCTGCAAACCCAGTTTACCCAGCTCAGTTTTCTGTTCTTTGGGGAGACCTCACACGTAAAATCGTGCCTCAATGACTTTACCTGCAGAGCACAGAAGGCAACTCTGCACATTCTTCTGTTTCTTCCTCCAAATAGCAGGACAGTACCCATTTCATTATTGCCTCCTTCAACACAGAATCCACATTTCTTTCACAGTTACTCAGTTCCATTCCTATGTCCAAATTCTCTGGCACCGAATAGGCAGACATGGCTAACGACAAACAACACAGAGCCGAGCTGTAACACAAATGGAACAGCAGACATTTGTGAGGAACGACGTTGGACTGCTAATCAGCACCTCAAAGCACACTCAGTCCTTGCACCACTTTAAACACTGCTTCACAATACTCATTTCAGAATCAGAAGAAAACATTACTTTTTAACTTCAAAAAATCAACATCTCTTTCAGTCAGATTGTAACGTTGAATCCAGTTTACATTTTTAGTTAATTTTAAATTTGAAAACATGTACCCTTCCTCTTCTGCTAATGCCCTCACACTGTATTCAGCACTGGTGAGGCCACATTCTGAGTGTTGTGTCCAGTTTTGGGCACTTCAATAAAGAGAGATGTGTGGAGGTGTTGGAGCAGGTGCAGAGAAGGGCAACTAAGGTGGTAAAAGGCCTGGAGGAAAGATTGAAAGAGCTGGGTCTCTTTAGATTGAGGAAGACTAGGCTGGCAGGAGACCTCATCGCTCTCTACAACTACCTGAAGGTATGTTGTGGAGAGGCTGGTGGTGATCTCTTCTCACAAGGACCTAGTGATAGAACAAGAGAGACTGGGTTCAAGTTACAAGGTAGACTTAGACTTGACATTAGGAAAAATGTTTTCACAGAAAGGGTGGCCAGGCACTGGAATGGGCTTCCCAGGGAGGTGGTTGAGTCACCATCCCTGGATGTGTTTAAAGATTGTTTGGATGAGCTGTTGAGAGATGTGGTTTAGGGGTGACCTTGTAAGGTAGAGTAGATGGTTGGACTCGATGATCCCAGGGGTCTTTTCCAACCAGAGTGATTCTGTGACTTAAATCTGTTTCAGATGCTTAAAACACAAATGTGGGCAGTTCTTAACTAGAAACACAGCCACAGCAACAACTTTTTGAATAATCCAGTGAGTTTGGTTGCACAAAGGGCAATATGAACCCAATACCAGATGTTATCCTTGCTCCCCATTTTACCTTGACGGCTTGCATGCAGGTCCAGAAAATATCTTCCAGAGTTCTTTATCTGTTACAACAAGGTTTCCTTGTATCATAGCTCTAAGTAGTCCAAAGCTCTCCACTTCAATTTGCTGGAAACTCACACTACGAACGGTAAGGGACCAAATCTTTGCCCAGGTTCTCTGGAGCTCCAACCTGTGGGTGCTTTTCAAATCACTTTTCTGGTTTTGACACAAAGCCACCTCTGTAAGACACTTCAGCACGTGTGCGGTCCTCTCTCCTCGGCGCTGCTGAGGGAGCAGCTGGTGAAGTACATTGAGTAAAGGAGGTAGCTCATTGTTAGGAAGACTCATGGGATACTTTGATATTAATTGAGCTGTAATCTGTAACCTGGAAAACACAAGATGAATGCTTAGGACTACAACTGCTAACTTTTGTGAAAGTCTAGCTGTGGTCTCTTGACTTCTTGCTTCACTTTCTGCTTCTTAGTTCTTTTGCAGCAGTCAGTGGAAGAAGACAGGTAGCTATACCTCCAGTTCCCAAATCTAGGTGATCCTGCTGTGGCAGGGGGATTGGACTAGATGATCTTTTGAGGTCACTTCCAATCCCTAATGATTCTATGATTCTAAGACTCCTAAGCTGAATCCCACACACAACACTTACATAAGGACTGGGAATGCCTAGCAGAACAGACAGGTAAAAAAACTGTGGCACCTGGCTGGCTCAGTTGGTAGAGCATGAGACTCTGAATTCCTGGGCTCATGGGTTTGAGCCCCATGAAGGACAGCACATCTTGAGACACTCCACGACCTCCCTGGGGTCCACCACCCTCAGATTAGAGAACTTTTTTCTCATGCCCAGACACAAAAGTTTAAAAGCAAGTGTGCCAAGAACACTATTCACTGCTTTGCACATGCTGTGAGAATCTAAGCTTGGCACTTAGGTATGCAATGAGAGCATGTGCAGACATCTAATTTGAAAGCACCAAGTCTTTGGGAGAATACTTCAACATAAAAAGGTGTATGTAGGGATATCTGTTGCGTGTAAAGATGTTATTACCAAGGTATGACATCGAAATCCTTCTGGGATCTTTGCAGGTTGTCTCGAATTACCTCCCAGCCTAGCTCAATCCTCCTGCGCTTGCTTGGCACTGATTCATCACCAGACTCTCTCTGCGTAACAGCATACGACTGAGTGATTTCCAGAACTTTGGTATCCTCTGTGAAAACCTTTGATAAAGAGAAATTTAAAAGAGCACAAACTTTTTACAAAATGGAGTATTTACAGTGAAACTGAAGTGTCAAAAAACATAGGTCTGTGTATAAAGCATCTGAAGAAGCAATAAAAATTATTTACTATTCTGAACTTTAACAGAAACTCAGCCGCTAGCGAAGCCTAGTACGATGTAGGAATCCACACACTTCTAAACAGCACAAAAATCACCTGCTAAACTCAACAGAACACAGATAAAAGGAATTAAAGCTCCAGTAAATCATTTTGAAGATCCAACAGAGTAAATACATAGTCAATTTTACATTCAAATAAAAATATTACCTGATGGCAAATATCAGCCATTAATTCAATCAAATTTTCCTTTACAGCAATGTTACGTGAGCCTGAAGAATACTTCCCTCTACTGCTGATGAGATTGATTTCAGTCACCAGCACGTCGTACAGGTTATACAAGATACTCTGCCACTTTGTTGAGCTATATGCACCTGCACATGCAAAAACAGTTAAAAGACAGCATGTTCCACCTTCTTGGTACAATAAACCTACCTAGACAATGCAAAATGCAGACTAAATTGACTAAAACCAAAGGTCAATAAATACAGGTCAGCAAAATGAGTCTCTAGTGATAGAGAATGACCCAAGTGAAAATGTGAAACAGTATAAAATACAGAATTTAATCAGGTAATTACAGTAGGAATATAGTTTCCTACCAGCAATTCTGTATCTAACTGCAAAGACTATAATGAAATGCAATGGATAAATTTGGACTACCTGTAAATTCCCATTTTTAGAGAAAGGAATAAAAATAAATACATTTTAAAATGATGCCCTAACTGCCATCAGTCACAACAAACGCAACTACTGCATAATGTTCTCAAAGTTAGAATTCATAGAATCACAGAATCACTCAGGTTGGAAAAGACCCCCGAGATCATAAAGTCCAACCATCAGCCCTACTCTACAAGTTTGCCCCTAAACCACATCTCCCAACACTACATCCTTTAAGCATCTTTTAAACTCATCCAGGGATGGGGACTCAACCACCCCCCTGTGCAGCCCATTCCAGGGCCTGACCACTCTTCCGTGAAGAGTTTTTTCCTGATGTTCAATCTAAACCTCCCCTGTTGGAGCTTGAAGCCCTTCCCTCTGGCTCTGTCACTAATTAGTTGGAAGAAGGGACCAGCACCAACATCTCTACAAGGCCCCTTCAGATAACTGTAGACAGCAATGAGGTCTCCCCTCAGCCTCCTCTTCCTCAAATTAAACAGCTCTCTCAGTCTCTCCTCATAAGATTTATCCTCCAGGCCGCTAACCAGCTTCCTTGCCCTCCTCTGCCCTCGCTCCAACACCTCGATGTCTCCCTTGTACTGAGGTGCCCAAAACCGGACACAGTAAGTTCTGACTTTGACCACAACAGTGATCTCTGGGCTTAAATAAGCCTGGCAAGATATGAATATGTGTAGCAATTTAAAATCAATCTGTACTATGACTTCCTTTCCCCAAAGACATTGTGTTTTGATTTAATAATTAAAAGAATCTTTTCACCAAAAAAAAAGTAAACTTGTAAAATAAAAAACCTAGTAATAAACTTATAAAATAATAAACTTATAAAGACAAAACAATTAACCTGATCTTAGTTCACATGATTTGAAAACTGATTTTCACTGTCACTCAACATTAGCATATAACACATCCACTGAGAAGTAATCATCACTCACACTGATGATTCAATGACTCAGTATCTAAACTGAGAAAGCTGCCACAACATTTCAAACAATCACATACGGTGATAGAGAAAAAAAACAACCCGTGGAGCTTTTTATTGTACCTTTTTCCTGAGTTTGTGCACCTTTTGGATGATGAATCTTAACTTGGAGACGAAATAACTCAATCATTGATTCCTTCAGAGAATCCTTTGGTCTATACTGAGTCCATAGATAAAGTGCCACAGGCAAAATTTCTTCCCCTAATTTACAGATCCGTAGGCGACAGTCAACAGCAAACTTATTGCAGAAGATGTTCATTGCCCTGACAATGTGATCCAGGCCCGCAGTATTCTTCTCCTGCCTGTAACACAAACCAAACACTCAAACTTCCAGGTAAAGTAGTCATTTCTCTTTACAGAAATTGTTCAAATGTAAATACTAGCAAGTAACTACACGCAGAAAGTTATTTGCCTAGCTAATGGGGCGTTATTAATATTTTAAACAAGTTATTAAACTGGTGTTCAAAGACATAAAACTTTGAATAAAGTTCAAAGACATAAAACATAATCTGCTGTTACTCGAGTCTAATATAAATGAGAATAATAAGTAAGATAAATAAACATTAATAATGCAATAACTTTAAGTATAAATACTTAACATCATTCTTTACAAGGAAGGGTTAGCATACAAAAGGAGCATGTGCTACGCACCTGGCACACTGCATTGCTTTCGAAAAGAAGACAAACATATCGGAGCTCAAGCCATCAGTCTGGAAGCAGAACCCCCTCGTGAGCGTGTGAATTATCCTTGCCACCAACACTCTGTTAATCTTCCCAGAAGGTCTGAGGTATAATTGGCCGTACAGGATCAGCAACTCTGCAAATGTATTAAAGTGGGTATGATACAGGTGTACGTGTGTCGTAAATATACGACTATGTGAATAAAAACACATAAAGGACTACATTAAAAAAGGCTTGAAGGAAAACACTGCATTAAATATGCAGAAACCACCATTCTGAATTCAGCTGTGCTTTCTTGTAAGTGAACTGGGGAAAGAACATGTGGCGTTGCTACACTAGAAGTAAAGCTACCTGGCTGGCTCAGTTGGTAGAGCATGGGACTCTGAATTCCCTCTGAATTCCTGGGGTCATGGGTTTGAGCCCCATGTAGGACAGTACTCTAGGCTTACCCTTCTCCAGCAGGGGGTTGGACTTAGATGATCTTTCAAGGTCCCTTCCAACCTGTAACATTCTGTGATTCCTTCTGAGCTGGGATACCCCAAGCTACTCTATCTCTTTAAAACCATACACAACATTCAACAAATGAGTCTGTATAACTTCTAGTTCTTTTTTTCCCCCCCCAAATTACTCTTGTATCACATCAACACATGAAAACAGACCCGATGACAGCTTAGTACCTCAGACAATTCATAATACATAAACACTGGCTGAGAGAACTGGGGCTGTTTAGTCTTTAGAGGGCTGAGAAGGGATCTCATTAATGTCCCTAAGTATTTGAAGGGTGCATGTCAAGAAGAAGGGGCCAGTCTCTTTTAAGTGGTGCCACATGATAGGACAAGGGGCAACAGGTACAAGTTGGAGCACAGGAAGATGCATCTCAACAGCTGGAAAAACTTCTTTACTGTGAGGGTGACAGAGCACTGGAATAGGCTCCACAGAGAGGTTATGGAGTCTCTTTTTTTGGAGACTCTCAAAACCTGCCTGGACATGTACCTTTGTGACCTGCTCTAAGTGATGCTGCTTTTGGTGGGGAAATTGCACTGGATGATCTCCATAGGTCCCTTCCAAACCCTACCATTATGTGATTCCGTGATTCACAGAATCACAGAAGATTAGGAATTGGAAGGGACCTGGAAAGATCATCTAGTTCAATCCCCCTGCCACAGAAGGCTCATCTAGACCAAGTCGTACAAAACACACCCAGGCAATCTTTAAATGTCTCCAGAGAAGGAGACTCCACAACCCCCCCAGACAGCCCATTCCAGTGCTCTGTCACCCTCACTGTGAAGAAGTTCCTTTTCATAATGATGTGGAACCTCCTATGTTCCAGCTCACACCTTCTTCTCCAAATAAATTTATTGCCATGGAGAGAAATCCAATCCTCTCAACAGTGAAAAAATCATGTTTGCATTTCCACCCAGTTCAGGTTACATTCTGCATCATGATCCAACTTTTTAATCTGCCTATTCAAACCTTACTGTTTTTTTCTGTTTTTTCTTTATATGCAACACGTGCACATAACAACAGGGACTCAATGTTTTTTAAGACCTTCGTAAGCAAACAAACAAGGTAGTAAAATTTCATAGTAACATATTCACTCTCTTAAAACTAAACCAGCCAACAGGAAATAACCGCACACAACCAAAACCGCTTTCACTGAGCCTGTTTCCAGCACACACACATTCCATGGGTTTGTTGTACATGTTGAGCCCTGCTGAGACCATGCACGCCCAGTCCCGCTGTATAGAACTACATGTTTCAACAAGTGATAAACAGCATGAAGGCAGAACAAATCACTTCCTAATCCTTGCTGTTTTGTTTATTTCAACTGTAACCTTTCGGGGCTGGCACTAATTTGCACCATGTTTTGTGAAGTACCTCACACAACAGGGCATCAAACACATTAAAATGCAGTTATACAAATAATATATATATATGGTTTGGTCTAGGTGACCCTGCTCTGGCAGGAGGATTGGACTAGATGATCTTTCGAAGTCCTTTCCAATCCCTAAAGAGTCTATGATTCTATATAAATATATACATATACTTACATATATATATATAAATATATAAAACTGTATTATAAAATGCACTTAACAGGAAAATGAACTTGTAAGTGGGCTTAAAAAGGTTACCTGACCACTGCTGCTGGGTTATCTCACACCAGTATTTCCTTACTGAGAGGATATCTTTCAGAAGTATACTACTGCAGTCAGATCCATAAACTGCACAACTTGTTGGATCTCTTACAATTTCCATGACATAAATCAGAAGTTCCTGACATTTCAGCCTGGGTCCTCCTGCATGAAGAAACAAGGTGAGACTGTAATTAACCCAAAGTGTGCCAAATAAACTTGGAATTAACGGTTTGTAAATGTTTACTCAAATATTAAAAAAATCCTTCCCAGCATTCAGAAACAATTTGTTTAGAAATCATCTTTTTCAACTGTTGCTAAGAAAGAAATTACTTATGAGAGGGGATATCAGCCATACAACATTGATCAACTAGTACAAGGTGCTGTGAACACTGACAAGGACAAAGGACTGATTCCCATGAAGACTCTTAAGCTTGTAAACATTTGCAAAAGAGCCAGATAATCCCTACTCTGGTAACTTGTATCAGAGTAAAAATTCAGAGCTGAAAGCAAAACAACAAAACAAAACAGTAATTCTACACAAACACATATTACTGACTTTTATTAGCACATCTGATGAAATATTTGACCAAACTTCCAATTTCTCGCATCTTTTTCTCTCTGGCAGTTTGAGTTGCAGCAGATGCATTTGGTTTCGTCAACTGCACGTTTTTAGTTTCTTTCTGGAAGTATTTCTGCAAGACACTTCAAAAATATAAAGAGATATTAATCACGGGTCTGTATTTATGACTGAAGTCAAATGCTGTTAAGCCTAGAATGTCAGTGCTTGACTTCTCACAATTCTAATTATCAAAGATAAACTAAGCATGATAGAAATAATCTATAAAAGGAGCTGTAAGTTTTAAAAATAACTTCAATAGGAACTTTGCACAGTGCTAAACATACAATTTCTAAGTAAGAAACATTATCTGTGCTGCAGCATTATACAACAAAACACTAACTACTTTTCATTGCTGTTACTGGGGAAAACCTTCAAGTGCTATTTCTCTATCATTTAAAATCAACATACAGATTAGATCTCAGATCCAATGAAGTTTAGGTTGGACACCAGGAAAAATTCTTCACAGAAGGAGTTAGGAAAAACAACCACCCAAGTCATGATCAGTTTTCTAGCAGTTACTTTTCTACATGTGGTGTTATGTTTTGGCTACTTAAAATTTACTTCTATTAGAAACAGTGTAATTTCTTGTTTACAAGCTGCCAAACAGTCTGCAGAAAGACAAGCATTCACAAAATACTCCCTCCGACTACCTAAACACAGCGTCCCAGTTGAGTTGCCTTCCTTGTTTTGAGTCCGAATTCCGGTCCAGCTGCAGAACTGTTTCAGAGTCACGGAGAAGTCGCTTGAAGTTTTCAATTTCTTTCTGAAAATGTGTTTCAAGGCTAAGAATTATTAATGATTCCCATTGCTGCTAACTGAGGCACACACCCCAAAAAAATCATGTTACCCTTCGCTCCACAGCTCTCTCATTTTCAAGGCGACGACAGCAAACAAGCAGCTCATGCAACGCAAGACTCATGATTCAGTTTAACAAGAGAGTCATTTGGATCTGCAAACACAAGAAAACAGTAAAACTGATTATTTTATTTAACAGAGTCAATTCAAGCAGTCAAAAAGCTGGTAATGAAATATACTTAAAATCCAGTCTCAAACACAACCCCAGCAGCATTTTACTGAAAAGCTTGTTTCTGTCTGGATTAAGTGTTAGTGAATTACAGAATCATAGAATGGTTTAGGTTGGAGGGGATCTTGAAGACCATCTAGTTCCAACACTCCTTCTACAGGTAGGAACACCTCTCACTAGACCAGGTTGCTCAAAGTCCTGTCCAGCCTGGCCTTGAACACTTCCAGGAATGAGGCATCCACAACCTCCCTGAGCAACCTGTTCCAGTGCCTCACCACCCTCACAGTTAGGAACTTCCTCATCTCTACCACCTTTGTTTGAAGACATTGATTGGCCTCAAGACTGAAGCAAAGTGTCACAGCAAGAATATAATGTAATTCCCACAGACAACAATCCTAGAGAACAACAGTGGAGACCCCCTTCACACGACTCTGACTTCCCCTCTATCTATGAGCTATGAGTCAGACAACACGGAGCTAAATTATTGCAAGAATAAAACAAGGCAGAGCTGAAGACATCTAGGTAAAGAGCACAATCCTCCAGTAGCCAGCTGGGTTGTCTTAACCTGTTTGCTACCACGAGAGGTGGCAATTCAGAAACTCAGCTCCTCTCATACATTCTACTATTCATAGGTATTCAATATCATGTTGAAAATCCCACTGAACTCAGGGTGGTTGTGGAGTTTCTTCTCTGGAGATGTTTAAAACTCACCTGGACACGTTCCTGTGTGACCTGATCCTGCTATGGCGGGGGTATTGGACTAGATGATCTTTCGAGGTCCCTTCCAATCCCTAATGTTCTGCGATTCTGGGATTCAACAGGTCAAAGGATGTTCAGGTTTCAGTTGTAAGATGAAACCACTTTTTCCTTCTGTAACCACTTAACACTTTGCCTCATCTCCTTCAACAGAGGTTGGAATTAGCTGAACTTTGCATTTCCTATTTACACAAAGTCATGCTGATGCAGATCCCAACAATGGCACTGTGTACAGCTTCCATGCTTCTCCTTTTATGTCCTTTAAACAAGTCCAAGCACAGAATTACAGAATCATTCAGATTGGGAAAGACCTTCAAGAATGGAATCCAATGATCAACCCACCTGTACCAAGCCCAACACTAAAACATGCCCCTAAACTCCAGATAAACACAACTTTAAAGCACGTGCAGGGATGCTGAGTCAAGCCCATCCCTGGGCAGCAGGTTCCAAGGCCTGATAACCCTTTCAGTGAAGGTGTTTTCACTAATGTCTGACCTAAACTTCCCTGGTGCAATCTGAGCCCATTTCCTGTAGTCCTATCACTTGCTACTTGTGGGAAGAGACCAGCTGCCACCTCTGTTAAGCTACTGAAGCAACAAACAGTAAGGAAAGATTGTTCATGACAAACAGCACGACACCGTGAGCACTTAGAAGATGAAACTTTCCATTTAGACAAGCAAAACTTTAATTATCTCTTGTCTCTTTTGGCTTCCAACGAGATCAAGCTGAACCTAAGCACAATCAGGGACACGAGGACCGACGCGTCTGCATGAAATCGAAACCGTGGCTGTCCTGTGAGCCATGAGCTGCTCTTTACTAACACACACACACACAGAGATAATCATTCAGGTTGGAAAAGACCCTTGGGATCATTGAGTCCAACCATCAACCCTGCTCTACACATTCACCACTAAACCAGATGCTCCAACCTGCTGCTTCTGCTGAAAAAGAAACCAAAAGCAAGAAGTAGCTTTTCTAACACCAATGGCTTCGTTACAGAAGGGCTGAAAAAGGGCTCCCTGAGAACTGTGGTGGCACGGGCAATACGCTGTCGGGACTGGGGAAAAGGGGGGATAAGCCAGTCCAATCCTTTGCGCCTCACGGCACTTCAACTTCAGTGAACGATCCCGAACACAACCTACCTACTCTTTCCCTCACAAATTACGCCTCCACCCACCACACGACTACCCGCCCTGAGTTACACAGGGCAGAGCCGGGCCTCCGCCACAAAACCAAGCCCGCGAGCGGCGCTTCCCGCCAGCTCGAGGAAGGGAACGCGGAGCCGCCCGCAGCCACACGGAGCGGCGCGCGGCGCGAGGAGCGGGAGGGAGACAGGGACGGGCCCACCTGCAGGCGGCGGGAGCACCAACGGCCGCGGTGCACGGAGCACCCCGCTGGCCCTGCCCCGGAGTAGCGGAGGGCAGCGGATGCCGCGGGCGGACCTGGAAGCGGATACGGCAGCGACGGGTTCCGGCGGAAGGGGCCGGGCGCGGCTGGCGGAGATTCCGCGCCTTCGCCTCGCTGGCGGGGCTGCCCCGCTGTGTCTCCGGGAGCTGCCTCCCGCCGCCTCCCGCCGCCTCCTTCGCCGCGGCCTCAGGTCCCCTCCCGCTGCGGGCCATGCTGCTGCCGTCCGACGTGGCCCGGCTGGTGCTGGGTGAGTGAGACACTGAGGGAGCGACGGGGCGGGGGCCGGGCGGGTCTGCCGGGCTTTGCCAGGCGCCGGCTGCGCCCTTGACCCTCAGCCGCGTCGCGCTTGCCCTCCCAGGGCCCCGCAGGCTCTGTCTGCGCTGGTCTCCAGCTGCTTCCACTCACCCCTAGACTTGATGTCCCGCGGGAAGCAGCCTGAGCTCGGGCTGGAGGGACTCGGGGCTTCGAGGCCTCAGGATCGGGCGCGGGGGAAGCCGCCGGGCTGGGCCGGTCTGAGCTGCTGCTCGGCCGCGCCTGCAACCAAGATTCTCCACGAGTTCCAGGACATGGGGACTGCGTTCTCTGTCCACCTGCAGAGACGCCTGGTAATAGGGTTTAATGGAGTAGCTCCTTAGAGCAGCGCAGGGGCGATCCAGGATGCCGGAGGAGGCTCCCTTAAGGTTCAGCTGGTGTTTCTTTCCGTGTTTCTGTGGCCAGTGAGGGATTGCTCACTGTCTGTGGGAGGCGAGTGTGTTCTGAGCACCAGCAGCAGACAACAAATTATTTTAAATGACCTAGTGCTTTCGGTTGTTTGGACACTGCCAAAGATACGGAACGCATATGGCTCCAAAACATGACCCACATATTTCAGTTCCCCACACTAGCAACCTATTGACAGAGGTTGCCAAGATTTCCTGGCAGTTAGTGCTCTGGCATTCAATTTTCTTTGTCTGTAGGGGTTTTTCTAAGCAATTATGGCTGAATCTGTCCATCAGTGTTCCTCCACCACAACTTATTCTTTAAATACCGATCTGAAAGGTTTCTTTCTGCTTTGTTGAGAAACGAAGCTAAAGAGATGTGATGTTTGTATTAGTGGGAAGTAATAGAGGATTTTTAGAAACTCAGTGCATTGTAAAAGATTTTAAATGGTGCCAGGGAGATCTTCCTCTGCACCTGATTATAGAAAATGAGTTATGTTACGAGTTACTATGTAGAACGTTTCCCTACCAGAGATTTACAGACATAGTAAACAATCTTGGCAACATCTTGTGCACTAAGGATGATCCATCATATCTTGTGTGTGGCAAGAATGTTTATAAATATGTGAAAAGTGCATGTCAAGAGGATGGAGCCAGGCTCTGCTCAGTGTCATCTAATGATAGGACAAGGGGCAATGGGTGTGAGCTGGAACAGAGGAGGTTCCACATAAATACGAAGAAGAATGTCTTGACGGTGACTGCGCACTCGAACAGGCTGCCCAGGGGGGTTGTGGAATCTCCTTCTCTGGAGACGTTTAAAACCCACCTGGATGTGTTGCTGTGTGACCGGATCTAGGTGATCCTGCTGTGGCAGGGGGATTGGACTAGATGATCATTCAAGATCACTTCCAATCCCTAATGTTCTATGATTCTGTGATTTTTAGCCTTTGGAGTTAAAAATACCTTGTTTTGCAATAAGCTGGTGTGTGTGCCAGATGTTCCTGTATGCAGGTGTTCAGTCATCCTTCACACTACTGTGGTAGTAAGTTAAAGAGAGAAAAATCACAACTTTTAGCGTCAGTGTCCAGATGCGATTGTTAAGAACAGCTGCACCAATGCAGATCAAAGCTTCTCTTAGCCTCACACCCTATCTTCCTCCCTGGCCAACAGCAGATGGTGAAGTGAATAGGAATGAGGCTGGCATTTGATTGTCTTTTCCTCAAATTCTGCTGCCAGCAGTTTGTGACTTGGGAGTTTTCTACAAAATGTATTTGAAAAATTAAATAGGACAGCCCTTTCCTTTCCACAGGTACCACTAATGTTTTCTGTCATATAGGCCAGATCCTACAACGTGATTAAACTCAAAGGGGTTGTTCCCAAACCACGTTTAACTTATAAGTTTGCTTCTTTCTAGAGGGATTGGACTGGATGGTCTTTTGAGGTCCCTTCGATCCCTAATGTTCTGTGTGACCTGAACAAGGCCTTGTGTGTCTGGAGTAGGATCTGTTCATTCCAGCTGAACTTGGCATCTGCTGAAAGTTACTTGTCTGCATGTAAACATAAAGGCTACCTTTTTCTATTGGTGTTCTGATCTGAGCTGGACCATTTTTGGAGCCCATTCAAATAGCAACAGTAGTGTATCTGTACCCTGTCTTGTATAATGAGACACGCACCTAACCCTTTCTATAAAGCATTGCACATTTGGCTCAGCAGAGACGTTGTCTTTTGTGGTTATTTGTTCTCAAATCCTTCATTCAGATGGGTCTATTTTTATCTTTTAATACTAGTTGACGTATCTGAAGATTAAAGTGAGGCTTAAATTTGGAGCACTGGAACAGGCTGCCTAGGGATGTTGTGGAGTCTCTTTCCTGGAGAGGTTTAAAACCCACCTGGACATGTTCCTGTGTGACTTGATCTAGGTGATCCTGCTGTGACAGAGGGATTGGACTGGGTGATCTTTCCCTTCCAATCCTTAATGTTCCATGATTCTAAAGCAGAACGTATCTCCTGAGGAATGGAATTTTGGAAAATCCTTTCTCAGTGTGTTTCCTGTTAAGGGAGCTCTTGAGTCTTGGGTGTGTGTACAGGGCACAGTTTGCAGCTAGTACATCAATTCACAGTGGAAATTACAAAAGGGGGAAGGTTGAAAATGGCATCTGCTATTAATTTTTTGTACAATGGCTTTTTCTTTAATAAATCTTAAATGTAACAGCTGCACAAGTTTTACCTGTTTGAAAGCAGAAGGATGTGTGGAGAGTTAATAATATGTTTTATTAACAAAGTATCAGAGAATTCCATTTGATTACTAAATGGGTTGTGTAGCTCATGTGAGAGGTAGTTTCTCAGCCTCCTGAGCCAAGAAGTTTTATTTTCTTAGCAGTACTAAAGATCAGTCAGAAATTGTTCATATTGCCTCACTTCCAGTCTTGAATACTTTGTAAATACGGTGTCATATCAGTAATGTTTTGTGCTGCTTCTGGTTTTAAGCGTTAAAGATCCATTTTGCAAGATGTATGTTCTTTGAAAATACCTTAATTTTCCTTGTCTGACATCACAGAGTCATTCAGGTTGGAAAAGACCCTTGGGATCATCGAGTCCAACCATCAATCCTACTCTACAAGTTCACCCCTAAACCAGATCCCCCAATACTACTTCTAGGTGTCTTTTAAAGTCATCCGGGGATGGGGACTCAACCACCACCCAGGGCAGCACATTGCAATGCCTGACTGCCTGACCTACAAATCTTTACCTGATTATTTCAACACTGCATGGAGCTGCTTATGTTAATGTTATGATATCTATTGAGCAAAAGTTGTGAATGAAATAGCAACCTTTCCCATCTGATTTGTTGCAGGATACTTACAACAGGAGAAACTTCTAGCTACCTGCCGTGAATTTATTTTGGAAAGCTCAGATTTGAAAGAATATGCAGAGCACTGTACAGAGGATGGGTTTATTCCAGCCTGCTTGCTGGTGAGTTTGTATCTGCAAAGCAGAAAGTTAAATTGTCTTGCATCCATGGAAAGGAAAATTGAGATTTCTTAGTGTAAAGGTTTCTTCTCAAATGCTGCTTAAAATGTTGGCTTGTCCGTTCTGGTTTTGCAGGGTGGAGGGGATTGCGTCCTGTGGTATTGGCACATAAGTGGCTGCCCAGGGAGGTTGGGCTGCCTAGGGAAGTTGTGGAATCTCCTTCTCTGAAGACATTTAAAACCTGCCTGGATATGATCCTATGTGACTTGGTCTAAGTGATCCTGCTGTGGCAGGGGGATTGGACTGGATGACCTTTTGAGGTCCCTTCCAATCCCTAACGTTCTGTGATTCTGTGGTGTGTAGTGTCTAATCTTACTAAGGAACTTAAGTGTACATTTAAATGTAAAACATGCACATTGGTTTCAGCTTATTACATTTCACCTGTCGCATAACTTTGGGATTGATTTATGGAAAGGTGTCGGAAGGGTTTTATTGATTTCAGGGCTGCTCTTACAACAATTTATTGCAGATTGATTTCCTGTGCTAGGCACAGAACCTGGGAAAGTTCCATTTCAAGTCTACATTAGATAAGGCACCTCAGCTTTATCTAAGGCTGTGTATCAACACCTGAAGCAACTTTGTTCAGTCTTCTGCTTCATTCTCCTAATAGATCAGTTAGTTCTGTGGTCTGGGATTTTGTCTGCAGTATTCAGAATTTCTTCTGAGATTTTCTCAATCCACCTGTTCAGAACAGACCATTGAGTTGACTTCATTTACAAGTGTTTAGTCATCTGCACTTTAGGGGCTGGGAATTGAGAATCAAGCTATGGCCATCAAAAACTGGAAAAAACAAATATAAATACATTGTCCAGATTCTTAAAGCTTTTTTATCATCTTCTTTTTCTCAGTAGAAATATTTTTTCTAAGAAAGTGATAATACAATGGTGTCTAAGAAAAAATTCTCACTACAGCCCAAAATATTTGCAGTAAAGGGCTGTGTTTCTCGTACACTGCAGAGTTCTCACTAGCAAACAAGACTAGAAGAGACAACGAATGATAGCAGTAACCTTAACATCTTAGTTCTCTTTGTCCTGAAACAACAGAACAAGTAAATATGAGGTGAAAGTTAGGCTGGACTTCATGAACTTGGAGGTCTTTTCCAGCCTTAGTGATTCTGTAATTCTATATGACTGTTAAGAATTTTCACAGAATCACAGCACGTTAGGGATTGGAAGGGACCTTGAAGGATCGATCATCTAGTCCAATCCCCCCGCCACAGCAGGGTCACCTAGACCAAGTCACACAGGAACATGTCCAGGTGGGTTTGAAACATCTCCGGAGAAGGAGACTCCACAATCCCCCTGCACAGCCCCTTCCAGTGCTGTCTCACCCTCATTTCAGACTGAAGTTGTCTTTGTTTTTGCATCTCATCGTGTGCTGTGTTCCAGGATGATACATACTCATTTCTCTGTTACAGCCCTTCATCATCTTCTGTTGTGGTTTTCTTCCATAATAACAGAGGTGAATGGAGGTCATGCAGCTCTAACTGCTACACCAGTGTTGTGCAGTGACATCAAGCACTTCAGATTTTGTGTTCATAGTGGGAATTTGTTCCATAGATCACTCTCTAGTTTGGGACAACTCAGCACCAGCAGCATCAAGTACAGTTCCTTGTCATAAGAGTCTTCTCAAGATCAGCTTAAATGCAGTAATGTGATTTTTAAGAACAATTTGTTTTATTTTCCAGTCCCTTTGCGGAAAAAACTTGACAACTATTCTGAATGAATATGTAGCCATGAAAACGAAAGGTAAGCCTTCAGAATAAGACTCTTTTTTTCTCTTATTTATCTTTATTTATCTTATTTATCTCTTGTGAACTCCTTGAGGAGAGTGGGTAGTCCCCTCTATATTTGCTTAGAGCAATCCCTCATCTGTGCTAGAAGTTAAAGGTTTTCGTATTAAGCAGACAGTGGCCAAGTACCTTGGGGTCTTGTGAGCAGAGTTGATTATCATAGTTTGGATTTGCCAGCATAATTTAGCTTCAAATATCAGCAGAAATCCTGATGGGATAAAGCACAAGGATACAGTAGTGTGCAGAGCTTATGAATTTATACTTGTGAAATTATACTCTTAACTGTTTATACTATAAATATCTAGGTGATCCTGCTCTGGCAGGGGGACTGGAGTAGATGATCTTTCAAAGGTCCCTTCCAATCCCTAATGTTCTGTGATTCTGTGAAGTAGGAGGGGGAGGTGCTGGTCATCTGCCTCAGGTGACAGATGCTAGGAATGGAGCTGCATTGGGGAAGCTTCAGCTGGGTGTTAGGAGAAAATTTATCACTTAAGAGTGTGGTTGGTTCCTGGAAAAGGAGCACCAAACCTGTCAGAGTTAACGATCATGAATTATCATCATTAATGTCTTTGCCTCAATTTCCTTTAGGCTTCTAAAACATAGAACTGTGCCATGATGAGTGTGTGTTCATATCAGTCAAAGTTCTTACATCAGGTGCTGGGGCTCTCAAATGATTAGCATATGAAGGTGACTAGATACCTTAAGCTAGATGATGTTTGAAATGGCCTGTAATAATTATTTTGCTTGTGATTATACTTCTTCTCACATGTATGTATTTCAGGCATCTAAAATGTTTTGTGGTTTTCTTTAATGTTCTACTTTAGAAACAACAAATGAAGTTCCAGCAATGATGTCATCTCTCTGGAAAAAACTAGACTATACTCTTTCGCAGATCAGGTAATAGAGTCTTGAAAGAAAGACAGTAGAATTTCACTTCTAAGAATGAGTGCCTCTGTTGATCAACTCTTCTTATTGTTGTATGAGAATGGTTTTGTTCTCTCTTGCCTCTGAGATGATGAAAAAGATAAGTATGTGAGAATTGATAGCTGAGGAGCTCAAGAATTTAAGCAAGATAAGGAGGTCATGACTGTACTTGGCCTTCCTGTAATAAAGCAGTATGCTACAGCTCAGAATTGAATAGCACTCTGGTTAGTTGATCAAAAGTGTAACAGTAAGTTTTGTTTGGAGGATCCATGACTGTTGTTTGAAAGAATAAAAATCACATTCAGTAGGTCTCAAGGTAATGTGTAGCTAGGACAAGACTGACATTAACCATGTGATGATTTAAAACCCGTCTGGGTGTGTTCCTGTGCAACTTAGACTGTGGCAGGGGAATTGGACTAGATGATCTTTTGAGGTCACTTCCAAACCCAATGTTCCGTGATTCTGTGATACCATTGCACTGTGTATGTGAGTGTTTCCCTTGTGCTCCTTTAATTTATGTTGTCTGCTTTATTTTTAGGAGCATGCAGACTTCCATAGGATTTTCTGCTAATCAGAGGAGTAAGTACCTGAGCTTATTCTGTGGGATCATTAGGTTTCATGCTCAAATTAAATATTTTGGCAAAAAAAGAGGGGAGTGCCGCAGCAATCAGTAATGTCCTTACTCTTATAGGGATTGAGTTGATGATTTTCGAGGTCCCTTCCAATCTCTAATGTTCTGTGATACTCTTAACGTGCTGTCAGATCCATTCTGCAGTGTTCTTTTAGCATGTCTCGTGTCTTCAGTGCAGTCTCTGGGTTACTGTAATGATCAAGAAAGGAAAATAGGAAAAGCTGAGCCCTTTGCAGCGGGCTTAAATTCTTTGTACAGCATTTTCTTCTCTTGCAAGCTTTTTCAGTGTTTACATGATTAAAAGGCTTAAAAACTGCTTCCTCAGTTCTGAAGCTATTGTTTTAATTTGTGACTCAGAGAGGAAAGAAAAGCATAACCAGACCGGTTATGATGCAGTTTTATTTCTGTAAGAGGGACAAGTAAAAATGTATTGCAATCTTGAAACAATCATTTGCAACGGATGCAAACATGGTTCTAAGCAAAGATACTTCTGGGCCCCTCAGTTCCAGAAGGACACAGAGCTGCTGGAGACAGTCCAGCGCAGAGCCACAGAGATGATGGAGTGGAGCATCTCCCTTATGAGGAAGGGCTGAGGGAGCTGGGGCTCTTGAGCTTGGAGAAAAGGAGACTGAGGGGTGACCTCATTAACATTTATAAATATATGAAAGGTGGGTGTCAGGAGGATGGAGCCAGGCTCTTCTCAGTGTCATCTAATGATAGGACAAAGAGCAATGGGTGTGAGCTGGAACACGGGAGGTTCCATGTAAATATGAGAACGAACTTTTTCATGGTGAGTGTGACAGAGCCCTGGAACAGACTGCCCAGGGGGGTTGTGGAATCTCCTTCTCTGGAGATGTTTAAAACCAGCCTGGACATGTTCCTGTGCAACTGGATCTAGGTGATGCTGCTGTGACAGGGGGATTGGACTAGATGATCTTTCAAGGTCTCTTCCAATCCCGAATGTTCTGTGATACTTGTTCTGTCTAAAATTGTTTCTTCAATTAACAAAACTGCAAAGTGATCACTAAAAAAAGGAAAATTATTTAAAAATACATTTTTTTCTCTGTAATATTTTTACTGAGTAACCTGTGTGAGAAAAGTGAATGTGAAGGATAGGTAGTGATTGTTCTTAGGTCTGGGATTTGCTGGATTGTGTGGATTTCTGCTGTTTAAATTTGTCAGATTTATTTGATAAATCAAACTGAAATATTTTTAGCTGTTTCAGTTAGGGTCATTTGTGTGAGTGGTAGTCATGTCATGCATTTTCTTTTTGGATTGATTTATTCCTGTAAATGTAAGCAGTGATGCATGGCTACAATGTCTGTGTAAGCCAACTGTACTTCTGTGCTGTAGGTTTGAGCCAAAAGGATTCTCAGGGAAACAAAAACGGATGTTGATTACTTTTTTTTGAGATTCATTAATTGGTTTTGGAAGTACAAAAAAAATTCCAAATGGAACATCCTTAATTAAGCCTTGGAAAACTAGCAGCCTTCTTAAATTCTTTTATCATCTGTTTTCATCTTGTCTCTGTTCTCTCCAGCACGTACAAGAAGTGGAATTGCAGAAATAAAAAGACAGAGAATGCTTCAGCAGTTGGCTTCTGCAAACTCAGGGTTGGTGTCAGTAGCCCATCAGGCAGGGCCACAGAATTCCTCTTCTGTTTTACCACCTCAAGTTATTCACAGGCCAACAATAAATCCAAGTGTGTCACAGACAAGACTGAATACGTTGTTTGTGCACCAGTCACAAACCCAGGAAAACAATATCAGCAGTAAGTTGCAGACTTTTAAGATACTTTTCTTCTTCTGGGAAAAATCTGTGGGTATAATCAGAAGGTTTTTCAAGTCAGGGCTAATCTTCCACCAGAAAAGTTCTGGCAAGTTCATGCTTTGTTCCCCTTGCTCTCCAGACTGGTTCAGGTGTTTATAAAATAAATAGCACCCAAAAGCCTATTTGCTAGCTCTTGAGTATTTGCTTGTTACATAATGTAAGAACTGCGGGAGAGAGTCCAGCGCAGAGCCACGAAGATGATAAAAGGGAGTAGAACACTGATGAGCAAAGGCTGAGGGAGCTGGGTCTCTTGAGCTTACAGAAAGGGAGCCTGAGGTGTGGCCTCATTAATCTTTATAGTTATGTGAAGGGTGGGTGTCAGGAGGATGGAGCCAGGCTCTGCTCAGTGTCATCGAATGATAGGACAAGGGGCAGTGGGTGTGAGCTAGAACATAGGAGGTTCCACATCAATATGAGAAGGAACTTCTTCATGGTGAGGGTGACAGAGCACTGGAAAGGGCTGCCCGGTGGGGTTGTGGAGTCTCCTTCTCTGGAGACATTTAAAACCCACCTGGATATGTTCCTGTGTGACTTGATGTAGATGATCCTGCTGTGGCAGGGGGGTGGGACTGGATGATCTTTCAAGGTCCTTTCCAGTGTCTGATGTTCTATGGTTCTGGGGTTCAGATATCAGAAGTGCTTTAACTTGTCATTATTCTATCCTGTGTACTCATCTTCACCCCAAACTTGTTTTAGCAAGTAGGGATGATCCACATCAAGGAGATGTTTTCCTCTGAATATATTTTAAAGGAGTGATTCTCATTTTCATGATAATAACAAATTATTTTACATCAATCCCCAGGAACTGATTGTAACATAATAAGTACTGTGTACATTTCTGTAGTGCTTTAATGGTGTCACTAGAAAAGGTGCTGGCATTGTGATCCTTTCTGTTTTCTCTTATGAAGCAGGAGATTTCATACACATTCAAGTTCCAGCATCACAAGAGCGAAAGCTTCATTCCAACTTGCTGTCTCCAGGTAGACGGAAAAGGTAAACAGAGAGGGGTTTTGCCTCCTTTTTTTTAAAGATAGTTTAGGGATTCTGCAGTGTTGTGACCTCTAGTGTAAACTTCCCTAGGTGGTGGAGTGTTTCGCATCTAAAATGCACTGAGAGTAGCCCCAGTGCATGATGCCTCACAAAACAAAGTCGAAGAACTTCCCATTAGACTGATAGGAGGCTACTTCTGCTTCTTCATTGCATCTAGCCTGTCATATTCCCATATTAGACAGAGGCAAATGGTCTTGGAGTCTGAGGTGGAATATTCCTTCCAGGGTGGTGATTGAGTCACCATCCCTGGATGAGTTTAAAAATTGTTTAGAAGTAGTGTTGGAGGATCTGTTTGCAATGTTGTCACAAAATACATCATAGATTTCCTGCAATCTTTCAGTGAGTCTCAGAAGAGGAAAAACATTGCAACACCTGCAACTCTTTCAACAACTAGAAGTTCTCAAGACTCTGATGAAGCAATGATAGAAAAGGAAAGTGAACCGCTGGAAGAGTTCATAGATGGGAACTTCCCAGTGAGTACAGATTTATGAAAGGTTTAAGACATTTAAGAAATAAATTTTGATGAAAGAGAACTACTCTGACTTGTTGTCTTGGGTATTAGAGAAACAAATTTCTCTAATTTCTTCTCTGCAGAGAAGGCAGAGATACTTAACACTTTCTTTGCCTCTGTCTATACTGCTAAGGGTTGTGTTGACATTAGACCCCAGACTACAGAGGAGGTTGAGGCAACAGGTGAGCCTGCCTTGGTTGATGAGGATTGGGTTAGGGATAAGTTGAACAAACTGGATGTGCACAAATCCATGGGCCCAGATGGGATGCACCCGCGTGTGCTGAGGGAGATGGCGGAGGTCATTGCTAGGCCGCTCTCCATCATCTTTGCTAGGTCCTGGGAAACGGGAGAGGTGCCTAGGGACTGGAAAATAGCAAATGTTACCCCAATCTTTAAAAAGGGAAAGAAGGAAGACCCAGGTAACTATAGACCGGTCAGCCTCACCTCCATCCCAGGAAAGGTGATGGAACAGTTTGTACTGGAGGCTGTTTCCGGGCACATCAAGGACAGGAGGGTCATTAGGGACAGTCAGCATGGCTTCACAAAGGGAAAGTCATGCTTGACCAACCTGATAGCCTTTTATGAGGGTGTAACCAGGTGGATGGATGAGGGCAGAGCCGTGGATGTCATCTATCTTGACTTAAGAAAGGCATTTGACACGGTCTCTCACAGCATCCTTGCAGACAAACTGAGGCAGTGTGGCCTAGATTTTCGGGTAGTGAGGTGGATTGTAAACTGGCTACAGGGTAGAAGTCAGAGAGTGGTGGTCAATGGGACAGAGTCTAGTTGGAGGCCTGTATCTAGTGGAGTGCCCCAGGGATCGGTGCTGGGACCGGTCCTGTTCAATCTATTCATTGATGACTTGGATGAGGGATTGGCATGCACTGTCAGCAAGTTTGCTGATGACACAAAGCTGGGTGGTGTCGCCGACACCCCCGCAGACTGTGCTGCCATTCAGCGAGATCTGGACAGGCTGGAGAACTGGGCAGAGAAAAATCTAATGAGCTATAACAAGAGTAAGTGCAGAGTCTTGCATCTGGGCAAGAACAACCCCAGGTACCAGTATAGGCTGGGGACTGACCTGTTGGAGTGTAGTGTAGGGGAAAGGGACTTGGGGGTCCTGGTGGACAACAAGATGACTATGAGCCAGCAATGTGCTCTTGTGGCCAAGAGGGCCAACAGCATCCTGGGGTGGATTAGAAGAGGGGTGGTTAGCAGATCAAGAGAGGTTCTTCTCCCCCTCTACTCTGCCCTGGTGAGACCACACCTGGAGTATTGTGTCCAGTTCTGGGCTCCTCAGTACAAGAGGGATGTGGAGCTGCTGGAGAGAGTTCAGCGTAGGGCAACAAAGATGATAAGAGAGGTGGAACACCTCCCTTATGAGGAGAGGTTGAGGGAGCTGGGTCTCTTTAGCTTGGAGAAGAGGAGACTGAGGGGTGACCTCATTAATGTCTACAAATATTTGAGGGGTGGGTGTCAGGAGGATGGCACTGGGCTGTTCTCGGTGTCATGTAGTGATAGGACAAGGGGCAATGGTTGTAAGCTGGAACATAGGAGGTTCCACATCAACCTGAGAAGGAACTTCTTCACAGTGAGGGTGACGGAGCACTGGAACAGGCTGCCCAGGGGGGTTGTGGAGTCTCCTTCTCTGGAGATGTTCAAGACCCGACTGGACAGGTTCCTGTGTGACTTGGTTTAGGTGATCCTGCTGTTGCAGGCGGATTGGACTAGATGATCTTTCGAGGTCCCTTCCAGTCCGTAATGATTCTATGATTCTATGATTCTATGAAATTTCAGAAGAGGAATTTATTGGTTTGTATGTAAACTAGCTCTTCTAGATGAAGGGAGTGGAACATCTCCCTTAAGAGGAAAGGCTGAGGGAGCTGGATCTCTTAGCTTGTTAAAAAGGAGACTGAGGGGTGACCTCATTAATGTCTATAAATATGTGAAGGATGGGTGTCAGGAGGATGAAGCCAGGCTCTTAGTGTCATCTAATGCTAGGACAAGAGGCAACGGGTGTGAGCTGGAACATAGAAGATTCTACATCAATACGAGAAGGAACTTCATGGTGAGGGTGACAGAGCACTGGAAGGGGCTGCCTGGGTGGGTTGTGTAGTTTCCTTTTCTGGACGTGTTTAAAACCCATCTGGCCATGTTCCTGTGAGACTTGATCTAGGTGATCCTGCTGTAGTGGGGGATTGGACTAGGTGACCTTTCAAGGTCCCTTCCAGTCCCTATTGTTCTGTGTTTCTGTGTCCTAAACTAGTGGGGATGACATGGCTGTGTAGATAATGAGGCTTGTTCTTTGCTTTACTGGCTTCATTTAATGCCTGTGAGCTGTCTCAGAACAATAAGCCTCGCTGTACTTTAGGAATACAGGGATGTTTGCGATGATTTCCATAGCAATGTCATACAGTCATACACTGACTGTCTCTCTGTCATTTAGAGTGTTCTCTGTGTTGACTTGATTTCACAAGTATGTTGGAAATTCACGCTCCTTTTATAGTGATGATAAAAATTGAAACCTGACCACTTCAAAATTGTGTTTTCCAGCAACTGGTTATTGAAAATGCCAGAGAAAAAATCTTGAGCAACAAATCTCTCCAGGAGAAGCTTGCTGAGAACATTAACAAAATCCTGGGCAGGTAATAAAAGAAACCTTTAAACTTCATAATGATTGGATTTATTTTTGAGTTCTGAACTTAACGACTAATGTGTTCCAGTGATGGCAGCGTCGCTCAGGCCCCTAAACAGACAGACAGTGGTCCTGTGGAACAGGAGACTTCAATTGATGAAATCCTTGGACTTCAGGTAGGTGTGGATGTGCACCTCATGATGTTCATGCCATCTGCATCAGCTTCCAGAATGGCATGAGATGTAGTTGTTCTTAAACAGTGCTGATCATTATGTGGCGAATATTCCAATGTGCTTGTTCAGGGTGTTGCGTCTGACAAAGATGTTTTGAGGACTTTATTTCCAGAACTTAAATTGGTGGTGTTTTTCAAACAACATTAAATTTGTGGCAGAAATGTTTCCAGCATTAGGCTGTATGTTTCTGTGCTGAGCAGAAGGAATGTAGCTGAAGATAATTCTTCTGTGTTTTTCTCCACAAAGTAGCTAACAGTTTTATGTATCTTGTCTCTCCTCAGGGTGAAATTCATATGTCAGAAGAGGCTATACAGGATATTCTAGAGCAGACAGAATCAGATCCAGCCTTTCAGGCACTCTTTGACTTGTTTGACTACGGTAGGGTACCTATCGTGTTCTACGCTATTTCTGGATTTGTTATGAATATCAGCAAAGAGCTCTTTGAGTTTAGGATGGCATTTCTTGAATTTGAGATCTCCAGGCTTCATTTCAAATTTAATAAACACATTTGTGTGTAAAAGGACATATTTAACCATTCTTCATGCTTTATTTTCAAACTAGGAAAGAGCAAGGTGAACAAGAACTTACCTGCTGGTATTTCCAGTCAGAGTGGAGTAGAAAACGCAGTCCTGGATGAGGATAACCTGGAACCACTTGAGCGTTCTTTAGGAACAGAAGAAACTAGCAGAGGTAGGTTGGTTTGTTTTTCTCTGAGATCTCTTATACTCTGTTCTCTTTTAATCATGAAAAGATTTTCCAGAGAACTTGTGCCTTTCAGAATCTTTGTATTCAATGGCAGTGTAGTGTTGGGGGATCTGGTTTAGGGGTGAGCTTGTAGAGTAGGGTTGATGTTTGAACTCGATGATCCCAAGGGTCTTTTCCAACCTGAATGATTCTATGAATATCCAAGCAGACAATTCCCTTGCATGAACATACAGATACACTAAGCCAGTTCAAACATTCCAGTCTATTAAAGTTAACAGAAGTCCATCAGTGTATTTAAGCTGCACTTAAAAAGCTCCTCTCAATGAGATCAGACTCTCTGAAAGTCTGTTTTCTCATTCAGAGCAGAGACAGTTTGCAATAGCCAGCGTGGAACACATAATGTTTTACTCTACCCATATTAGTCTTTCCTGTCTAGTCTGTAGTGTATTGGTTAATTAATACACAGCGAGTGTGTTAGTGTGGACAGAAGGGATGTTTAGTCTGCCTATCCCATCCTGATCATTACTCAGTCAGTAGTAGCTATTCAGTGAAAGTATCGGAGCAGTAGAGCCGAGGTCCTTGTCTGGAGATTCCTTTTTCAATCTGGAAATCTAACTTTAGTGACTTGAACTATTTGCTTACAATAGGTACCAGTACCAACCTTAGATGCTAATAAGAAACCCCAGGTACCAGGATAGGTGGAGACTGACCTGTTGGAGAGAAGTGTAGGAGAAAGGGGCCTGGGGGTCCTGGATGAGAGCAGGATGACCGTGAGCCAGCAATGTGCCCTTGTGGCCAAGAAGGCCAACGGCATCCTGGGGTGGATCAGAAGAGGGGTAGTTAGCAGATTGAGAGAGGTTCTCCTCCCCCTCCACTCTGCTCTGGTGAGACCACATCTGGAATGTTGTGTCCAATTGGGGGCCCCTCAGTTCCAGAAGGACACAGAACTGCTGGAGAGAGCCCAGTGCAGAGCCACAAAGATGATGAAGGGAGTCAGACACCTCCCTGCTGAGGAAAGGCTGAGGAATCTGGGTGTCTTTAGCTTGGAGAAAAAGAGACTGAAGGGTGACCTTATTAACGTTGATAAATATGTGAAGGGTGGGTGTCAGTAGGATGGAGCCAGGCTCTTCTCAATGTTACCTACCGACAGAACAAAGGGTAGCAGGTGTCAGCTGGAACATAGGAGGTTCCACATCAATGTGAGAAGGAACTTCTTCATGGTGAGGGTGACAGAGCACTGGAAGGGGTGCTCAGGGGAGTTGTGGAGTCTCCTTCTCTGGAGATGTTTAAAACCTGCCTGGACATGTTCCAGTACAACTTGATGTAGGTGATCCTGCTGTGGTGGGGGCATTGGACTAGATGATCTTTCAAGGTCCGTTCCAATCCCTAATGTCCTGTGATTCTGTGAGTGCACTTACTGCTTACGTACAAACTGATTTGCCAGATTGCTTGGGGCTCATAACCATACACTTCATCTGCTTTCCACTCAGCTTGAAAGTAGGGACTAGGCAGCATTATTCCCACTTAGTTCTGTGTGGAACAGTTTTCCTTAGAATTGATAACCTGCTTCTATAAGATTGTGAAAGGATCAGGTCTTCTAACAATTACAGAACTAATTCATTTTGTGTTTTACAGGTGATAATTCTAGAGAACCCCAGTCCTGTAAAGGTTTTCAGTTAGAAGCATCATGTGCCTCAAAGACCAGCTTTAATGATGAAGATACAGCTAAGAAAAACACAGCCAGTGAACAGTTGCAAGGAAACTGTGGAGCAAGGAAGCAGAGTGATGGACTTAAAACTGGTGCTCCTGAACATAGTGGAGAGCTTGAAGTCGCTTTTGATTCTGTGCCTGACTTGACTGACCCTAACAAGAGGCAGAGTTCTGATAGAGGATGTAATGAGCGTTGTGGAGATTCTTATGAGAAAAGAGAGTTGTCTGCACTAGTATCTGAAAGTGAAAGAGCAATGGAAATTGAAAAAGGCCCGCCGAGTGGTGGGGCTCAAAGTAGTCCTCATTTAGAATATGTCCATTCTGGTAGCCCCCAGATTCCTTTGATTGCATCTGCAGAGGGTTCTACAGCCAGTGAAAACAAAACACAGACTGGAAATAAGTGTCGCTTGTCACCAGATACATCACTGTCTGGACAGACGCTGGCTGAAAGCCCTTCTGATGGGAGCCCTGGCCCCAGAGTGCTGCTGACAAAAACCAGTTCATCCGTTTCCAGCACATCAGCAGATACAAGGAAAGAGCAGGCTGTAAAAAACGATACAGCTGCCTTACCTGCTGTTTTGCAGGAGAACTGCGACCGCCAGGAGCAGGGTACACAGTCAGACTGTGCTGCGAGGGCTGCAGTGAAGGCTTCAGATCTTGACAAAACAGACTTGCAGCTTGAAGTTGTTGATGCTTCTAACAAAGCCTATGCAAACGATCAGCATGAGCTTGGTAAGCCTCCTAAGAGTGACTTTAACCTCCCTGCAGGACTGTCAGAGAGAACACGAGGGGAAGTGCAAGAACCTTCATCTTCTACAAAGGTTGAGGCAGATAACGTGTATTTCTCTCCTGGTGATGACACAGGTGCAGATATTTCTGCAGGATCCAGTGAAAACAACCTGACCACGATGGAAGCGCACCACTCTCCTCTTCCAGAAGCTGCGACCTCAACAGACGAGTCGAGCACTGAAGCCAAAAGTATAAGCAGTGTGTCTTCTAGTAGCCAACCTATGGATGTTGATCCTTCTAATATAATGTCCCTCAAGATCATCATCAGCGATGATCCGTTTATTTCATCAGACACAGAGTTAAATAATGCTGTTTCCAGCATCACGGGAGAAAATCTGCCAACGATAATACTGTCTTCTCCAGCCAAATCCCCAACCAAAACTGCAGGCCTGTCCAAATGTCTGACGTCAGAAGACACAGAAAAAAGTGCAGATTCAGCTTTAGCAGAGCAGAATCTTCTTATGCTTAGACCCAAGGATCCTGTGGTCACCTCTGTTAACACCCAGAACGAGGACTGCGCTGTTTTTTCAGTTGCAGGTACAACTAATCTTTCCAAGGAAGGGGGATTTATACAGCTGATGCCAGCAACAAGCACAGGTTTTGGGAATTCCAACAACCTCTACATAGCCACCTGCGTGGCTGACGCAGCTACCTTGGGCACTGCCGTAACACCATCAAATGTAGTCGTGTTGCCTGGAAATTCAATGCCACTTGCTGCCCAAGCTCCAGCTGTACAACAGTTACGGACTCCTCCCAGATCCAGCAACACGTTCACAGCAAACCCAGCTGTCTCCCCAAACTTCCCACAAGGTAATTTATTTAAATGACTGAAAATGTGGCTGTAGGTATCCATGTCAGTTGAGTGAACTGACTAGATGCAGTCTCCTTCTCTGGAGACGTTTAAAACCCACCTGGATATGTTCCTGTGTGACTTGGTCTAGGTGATCCTGCTGTGGTGGGGTGATTGTACCAGATGATCTTCCAGCCCCTCATGTTCTGTGATTCTGTGATACCTAGACACTTGCAAGGCCAGCCATTCCCAGTTTGTTGTGTGCTTATAAGGGGAAATGTTGTGTGCGCGCTGGAAGAAGAAGAATAATTCTATTAACAACTGAGCATGTGAAGTGTAGGGAACGGGATGCAAATAGAGTTCATTTTTACTGAGCCACAAAATGAGCTGTTTGATTTTTATATTTATTTTAATGCAAAGTTCAAATCTTTAACCTAGGTTTGTCATACTTCAGGCCTCACCACTTCTTAAAAATGACTTTAATTCTATATAAACTAAAACTAACTCAGTTTTGGAGTAGTGTTGTATAATAAAGGCAGTGAAGATTGTCTACAGAGCCAGAGCTTTTCTTGCCCCATGCTCGACCACGCATAATTTTAAGAAACCTTACCTGGAAGCTCTTCTTTTCACTGGAATACTTTTAGTTTCTCTACATTTTTATTGCTTTGATGTTTTTTAGGTTCTGCCATTATAATCACATCTCCAGTGCAGCCAGTTTTGCAAGGAATGGTGGGAATGATCCCTCTCTCCATAGTAGGACAAAGTGGAAATGCGTTCTCGGCGCCCGCCCGCCAGGTAGCATATCACAAACCAAGCTCTTCAGAAGTCAAGCTGACGTGATAGGAGTCTTCTGGGAAATTGTAATGGAGTGTTTTGATCCTTTCCAGGTTCTACATATGCCGGTGGGTAATCCAACAGTCTGCAACAGAAGTGTCCCAAAACTTCCCATCCCTCCCAAATCACAAAAGATTCCTGGAGCAAGAAGCAAGACTAATGCAGGTACCCACCTCCTTGTATTCTTGAGAAGGGCAGCAGGAAAGTGGGACTGTTAGTCTGAGTACTGAAGGTTTGTAAATCTCAGTGCTCCTCTGCCAGGTAGCTGCTGCATTGCCTTTGGGAGAGGCCCGTGCCTGCAGCTAGCAGCTGTATCTGCTAACTTGACAAGGAAGAACTATCTACTTTCATTTTGGGATGAAGCTTACTTCCATAGTGAAATATCTCCTGGCTGTATTGCAGCTTAAAAGTCTTTGTATGTCTGATTAGTTTTTATCTTGGTTTTAACTATAATTTACTGCCTCCACTGAAACCAAGCCATGTAGTAACAAGAAGTTGTTAGAAGAGTCAGCAGTTCTAAATGTTTATTGAGGAAGATGCTTACCAGCAGTGTTGCCTGTTTATACAAGAAAATGCACTGTGCTGTTTCCTCTTTGCCTTCTCAGGCATTTCATTGAGAGATATATATTCATTTCTTCATATATATAATGTATATTCATTTTGTTGAGACCTTGCTTCTCAAATAGCAAAGACAAACAAGCCTGCAGTTGCATCAGTTATCAAAATAATTGAAAATAGAAAGTGAATTTAATTGTGAAGGCCCACTTGTGCTTCAGCTTATCTACCTAAAATGGAAACAGGATTAAGTGGCCCATGATGAGAATAACTCTGATTGCATAGTTAGTCTGAGTTCTGGTTTAACAATGGATAACTGAGAGTTCTCTGTGGTTGTTTTCCTTCTGCTTGCAAGTCCCTGCTGTGCATTTCTAAGTCCAGCATAGCTGGTCTGGTCTTACTGGGCCGGTGTATTACCCACGTGTAGACAGCAACTACCTGGCAACCTTTGTCAATCTGTTAACCTGTAAACTTTGCAGTTATGACAAAGTTGCAGAGTTTTGTTGCTGGAATTTCATTCTGTGCAGCGTAACATTGTCCTGACTGTGAAATGATTTACTCTGGATGCTCTAGTTTATTCATTAAGCACTTCTCTGTCATTTAGGAAAGCTGGTGCCAAATGTTGCTGAGCCTTTGAACCACACAGCTTCCCGAGTACAGAGGTCAGTAGTGCTGGGTATTCAAAGCTGCTTTGCTTTTCCAGCTAAGGATTTCTTTGTACAGTATTAGTGGAGAGGAGAGCAGCCTTTTTTAGCTACAACATAAGCAGTCCCCCTGTATTTCCTCCTGTCTGTCTGAGTATTGATGCAGATGCCTGCTAGTGCTGGTGCAGCCTGTGCTAGAATTGTACCGTTCCTGTGTTAATTTTCTGTGGCTCTGTGTTTATTGTTGCCTGTCTTATTTGTCAAATACAAATTGTTTGAGCAGAGCCTGAGCTAGGAGAAATTGCCTGTTACATTTACAGGGAGTTTTTAATGGCTGAAACCTTCCCCTTTTGGATGAGCAGGGCCCATGGTTGAGTAGTGCAGCCTCGTTGCCTGTACCATGCTCCGGTCTGTATCCAGTAGAGCCTGTCAGCTTGGGTTCTGAGTCTGTGTTCCAGCTGTGCAGATTGGAACACTGCTGGTCTTGGTGGAGAGCAGGTGGAGGACCATGAGCCAGCAATGTGCCCTTGTGGCCAAGAAGGCCAACAGCATCCTGGGCTGGATCAGAAGTGGGGTGGTTAGCAGATGTGGGGAGGTTCTCCTCCCTCTCTACTCTGCCCTGGTGAGACCACGTCTGGAATGTTGTGTCCAGTTCTGGGCTCCTCAGTTCAGGAGGACACAGAACTGCTGGAGAGAGCCCAGCGCAGAGCCACAGAGATGATAAAGGGAGGGGAATACCTCCCTGCTGAGGAAAGGTTGTGGGAGCTGGGCCTCTTGAGCATGGAGAAAAGGAGATTGATGAGTGAACTCATTAATGCTGATAAATATGTGAAGGGTGGGTGTCAGGAGGATGGAGCCAGGCTCTGCTCAGTGGCATCTAATGATAGGACAAGGGGCAGTGGGTGTGAGCTGGAACACAGGAGGTTCCACATCAGTCTGAGAAGGACCTTCTTCCCAGTGAGGGTGACGGAGCATTGGAACAGGCTGCCGCTGCCCAAGGTGGGTTGTGGAGCCTCCTTCTCTGGAGACATTTAAAACCCACATGGGTACCTGCCTGTGCGATTTAGTCTTGGTGGCCCTGCTGTGGCAGGGGGATTGGACTAGATGCTGTTTCGAAGTCCCTTCCAATCCCTAATGTTCTGTGATTCTGTGAAAAGTCAAAGGAAGGGTGGCAGGCAGAACATCATGTTAACTTCATACTGATGAATAGTGCTTCATAGCTAATTGGGGTTGATGGTTGTTCTCCAAAAACAGCAGCAATAATGAAGTTATTAAAACACCCCAGACAAATGACAAGGTGTGCAGGGTACATGCATGCAGAAAATAGTCACTGTTGTAAACTTTTGCACAGCACTGAGGCTAGTGGTCAGGTAGAGAGCAGGTCCTAGGGAGTTTGTGTGTTCTCATCCTGGTGCTCTCTGGAAGAGTTTTGTCTTCCTACAGCAGATGCAGAGGCAGGATCATGAGACACAGGCATCATGATGTTGCCCAGAATCTTCTGGCAGCCCCTTAGCAGTTTCAGCTCCAGAGCCACAACCAATATGCTGTCAGGAATGTGCCCCGTTTCTTTTTGAACTCAAACTACCAGCATTCACAAGTATCAAGGGTGAAAAATGTTCTTGAGCTTAATTGCACCCAGTGTCCAAACCTCCTCGATTTCTTTTGAGCCCGATACCAGTTTTACTTCACACCCCTAGTTTTTCTAATGTAAGATGGAGCAAAGAGTCTTGCCTCTGTTGGCTATTGTTGCATTTCCCCTCAGTTCCATCTTTCCATACTGGAACTGTTCTTTATGCAGACTCTGTTTCCTACCCTTTCGTCATCGTTTTGCTTTCTGCAGTTGTTGACCCCGATCTTTGTGGGCTGGTAAAGTCCTGACGTTTAGAATGCAGAGAGCTTTAAACAGATGTTCTGCGGGGTAGGTGGGCACTCCCAGACAGCTGAAGAACCCTGGGCTGCCCAAGGTGGTGGTTGAATCGCCGTCTCTGGATGAGTTTAAAAGACGCTTAGATGTGATGTGAGGGGATCTGGTTTAGGGGTGAACTTGTAGAGTAGGTTGGACTCGAAGATCCCAGGAGTCTTTTCCAACCTGAAAGATTCTGTAACTTGCCTAGTAAGACACAAGTTGCTGAAATCTTTTTTCATCTAATTTTTAGAACTGGCAACTCAGACAAGGTTATCACCACAGAAGTGGGAAGGAAAGCAGAGGAGAACTTGCCTGTTGCACCAGCAGAGAGCACAGGCTCAAATGCAAGACAGAGCGAAAGTCACCGGAGAGTGCTTTGCTTTGATAACGTCCCACCTGCCCCAGGAGGAAACCCCCAAACCCAGACTGCTAAGAGCTCATCCCAGAAAGAAAGAAATGAAAACACTTTGCTTACTGCTGACTCTGCATCATCCTCTGTTAAGGCACAGCAGGCAGCAAAGAGGGAGAAGGATAAAACGCTGCCTAGAATTCTGTGTAAGCCAGAAGCTGGTAGCAACAGAAACACGTCGGCCAAGGAGCCGCAGCCCGAGCGGAAGGTGGCAGCTGGAGGGCTTCCATTGGATCCCTTCCACAAGACTACAGCCAATAAAGAAAACGAATTGCGAAGGGACACTGATGAGAAACAGAAGAACCAAGACACCACCAAACTCTCAAACGGCCAACAGAGTGTTAACTTATGGAATGAGAAGACAGTGCAAGAGCTGAGCAAGAAGCAGGGGTTGCTGTCGAGTGGGAATGGCAAATCTTCAGCATCGGTCTCCCTGTCTTCAAAGGAACCGAAGCGAGAACCAGCTAAAGTTTCCAACCAGAACCTTTGCCTGTCGAGTCCTTTCGCTAAGCAGTGCGTGGAAATGCTGCAAGACATCCCGTGGCACAGCCCGGCTAGTAAAACTGTTGAAAACGGAGACTTGCCGGTCCCCCGGACACCATCTGGAGTTGGGGACAGGCACACAGATGACACTACAGACAGCGTCCGGACACCGACGTGCCGCCGCTTCAACGAGGACAGTGCGACCCCTAGAATAATGGTGCCCCCTGCAACACCAGACCTGCCCGCCTGCAGCCCCGCAAGTGAAACGGGGAGTGAGAACAGTGTCAGCATGGCCGCTCACACGCTGATGATACTGTCCCGGGCAGCTATTGCAAGGACTAGCACTGCCACCCCCCTGAAGGACAGTACTCCGCAGTTCAGATCTTCAAGGAGCGCAGTGAAGAAAAGGAAACTAGAGGACTTGAGCGAGGGTGAGAGGAATTCTCGTTCTGTGAACAGAAAAGACCTCCAAAGCTCCCCAACACCATCCAAAAAGAAGAAAATAAAGGCAAGTACAGGCATTAAGTTTTTACTTTAGAATTCTGAATAATGAGTTTGGGGATTTAGTGACAGGTAGCAAAGGTATGAGACATGAAAAGGTGATGTATGTAAATAATCAAGAAGGAATCACAGAATGGTTGAGGTTGGAAGGAACCTCAGATCACCTCGTTCTGTTCCAAATGCCCTGCCGTGGGCAAGGACACCTCTCACTAGACTAGGTTGCCCAAAGCTCCTTCCAACCTGGCCTCAAACACTTCCAGGGAGGGGGCACCCACAACCTCCCTGGGCAAGCTGTTCCTAAGATCTAATCTAAATCTCTACTCTTTTAGCTCAAAACCATTCCCCCTTGTGATAGGGTGTAATCGCTAGATTCTCTAGTAGAAAGTAGATCACTAGATGTCCTGGTAGATCACTATCACTAGATGCCCTAGTAGAAAGTCCCTCCCCAGCTTTTCCTGTAGTCTCCTTCAGGTACTGGAAGGCTGCTAGAAGATTCCTTGGAGCTTTCCATTCTCCAGGCTGAACAGCTACAATTCCTTCAACCTGTTTCCAGTCCTCTGGTCATCCTTGTAGTCTCCTCTGGATTCACTCCAACAGCTCCATGTCCTTTTATGGGGACTCCAGAAGTGCCACAGAGCTCCAAATAAGAGCTCACAACAGCAGGGTAAAGAGAGAGAATCAACCTCCCTTGACCTGCTGGTGACACGTCTCTTGGTGCAGCCCAGGATACGGTTGGCCTCCTGGGCCAGCTCATGTTTTGCTTCTCCTCTGCCAACACCCCCAAGCCCTTCTCCTCAGGACTGCTCTCAATCCATTCACCACCCAGCCTGTATTTGTGCTTGGGATTGCCCCAGCCCAGGTGCAGGACCTTGCACTCCTGGAAAGTGCTCACGTACTCCTGCTGTGGATATGGCCCGAGGCTGTCCCTGTCTGGAAGGCTGGGTGGGCTCCTGCTGAAGCCAAGAGCTCAGCTGTCCCACAGCCATGAGGTTTGTGCCCTGGGGGGTTCATCTCAGTGTCTGTAGCTGCATTTCACTGTCTCATTTCAGGGAGAGCTTTGTGCAGTTACATCTACAGACTAGATGGAAGGGTGAGGAAGAAAGGACCAATGTTCACAGGCTCTTCCCTGTCCCCAGATTCTTTGTATTTAACACAACTTCTTTTCCTCTTTTCCTTTCCCACAGAAAAAGAAGCTACCACATTCTTTTCCAGCTGGAATGGACGTGGACAAATTCTTGTTGTCTTTGCATTACGATGAGTGAAAAAAGCGGTTGGACTGTGACTCTCTAGCTGGGTGGTGCTGTGCTGAGGTTTTGCATGGGAAGAGAAGCTAATCCCGAAGGGTGAGTTGCACTTTCAGTGCACTGAAGTTTCACTTTATAGCAAAGTCGCTGAAGCAGGTTGCTAAGTGTAAATATCCTTCAGTTGGTAGATGTTTATTTTTGAAGAAAGCACTTGCGTGACTCTAGAGCCATTTAATTTGCAGAGCTGTACATTTGTATAAATGTAATGTAAGAGAAGTTGTACATTTCCTGTTCCACCTCGTTGTCTGTGTTCTGCTGGATGCTCTGCTTCCCCCCGCGGACTGCTCAGCCCATCCGCGGAAGGTTGTGGGTAGCCCACGGTTCTGAGAGGGCAGCTAACTTGGCCACTTCCCATTGCCTTGTTGAATCTGAAAGGGATCTTCAGGTGTGACGGCCTTGTTCTAACCCTCTTCGCTCCCAACTGTCAAACCCATGTCGTAAGGCCTCGAACAAGTTAACAGAACACCCCAGCAGTAACTAAATGTAAGGCCAACACCGCTCCCACCAGTTTTTCACACCTCATGAAGCTTTTCCCAACCAGTTGTTCAGGTAAGAGCTTTCCTGTGGCCAGGCTTCGTATTTGCTTCACGGGACATCGGGATGCACAAGCTGTTTTCAAGCAGGTACACTGTGGGTCAGGCCCCGTTCTCCCATCCCAATGAACGCTTCAGCAGTGGCCAGACAAGAATTTCATCCTCTTCTGTTGGAGAGTCAGTTCTGTTCTTTCTCATTTGCCTCTGATCTCTCTGTTTCATGTAGAGTTTCTCGTAGCTGTTACACACACTCTTCACAACCAGCTCAGCCTATGGTTCAGCAACAGGTAGCACGGGCCAAACCTCCCACAGCAGGCCTTGCTCTGAAAAGCCAAGGTTTTCTCTGCCAGTATCTCCTCCTTTCTTCTCAAATTGTTGAAATCCTTGGAAAGGCAAGTTTTCCAGCAAGAGATCAGTACAGCAACAGGGCAATGTCTCACATGCTATACAAGGATTCCTAAGGAACCAGGATTATGCAGTAGATGTTTATATTAAACCCATCCAATAACTTAAATACTGCATAGCATTTACAGTTGGAATAAATATTTTTGGCTTGTTAAGAAGTTGTGTCTCCTGATTCATGTTTTCCAAGTCCAGTGAACAGCTCTGGGGATGCTGTATAGAAAAGTCATGTTGATCAGTCATTTCTTAAGATGAAGAGTTCGCCACTAGAGCTCCAGCGTTTAATAGCAGCATGAGGCAGCGATGAGTCCTTGTGGCCAAGAAAGCCCATGGCCTCCTGAGGTGGATAAGAAGGGGATGGTCAGCAGATCAGGAGAGGTTCTCTTCCCCCTCTACTCTGCCCTGGTCAGAACACATCTGGAATATTGTGTCCAGTTGTGGGGCCCCCTCAGCTCCAAGAAGGACACGGAACTGCTGGAGAGACTCCAGTGCAAATCAACAATGATGATGGAGTGGGACATCTCCCTGCTGAGGAAAGGCTGAGGGAGCTGGGTCTCTTTAGCTTGGAGAAAAGGAGACTGAGGTGTGACCTCATTAATATTTACAAATACACAAAGGGTGGGTGTCAGGAGGATGGAGCCAGGCTCTCCTCAGTGGCATCTAGTGATAGGACATGGGGCAGTGGGTGTGAGCAGGAACAGAGGAGGTTCCACATCAATATGAGAAGGAACTGGAACTGAGGGTTGACAGAGCACTGGAACGGGCTGCCCAGCTAAGAATCTTCCAAGTGTTGGCTGTTTATCCCATGTGAAAAGACTAAGGTAGGAACAGGCTTTATAGTGGTGAGATAGATACCTGATTTTTGACTTCTGCTAAAACACCAGCTGAGGAAACTGCATCAGCTTCTCACTGAAGTCACAAGGTCGATTCCAAGGATGTATTTTCCTGTCTCCCTATATTTGTAGTAGGACTGCTTAGCCCTGTGTTCCTGAAGATGTAGTTGTGAGCTCAAGCATGCAGCCAGGTACTGGAGCAGTTCCTAGTGAAGCAGAAGTACTCGTGACTGTTCTTGGTCCTGCATCTGCCTCTACTTAAACCCCTGCTAGGTAGTTCTGTTCACACCCTGTTTGAAACAAACACAAGGAGCCGCAGCATTTTGAACACATTTCTAGCTACCTCTAAGTTCCATCATCTCTCCTGGGGTTGGCAAAGACCTTTGGGATCATTGAGTCCAACTATTAACCCTACTCTACAAGTTCCCTCTAAACCAGATCCCCCAAAACTACATCTAAGTGTCTTTTAAATTCATCCAGGGATGGTGATTCAACCACCACCCTGGGCAGCACATTGCAGTGCCCGACTACTCTCTCCATGACGGATTTTTTTCCTGGTGTCCAATCTCAACCTCCCCTGTTAGAGCTTGAAGCCCTTCCCTCTGGTTCTGTTGCTAATTACCTGTGAGAAGAGACCAGCGCCAACCTCTCCACAATGTCCTTTCAGCTAGTTCTAGAGAGCGATGAGGTCTCCCCTCAGCCTCATCTTCCTCAAACTAAACAGCCCCAACTGGTGGGTTTTTGCTCACCCAAACCAGGGTGAGTGTGTGCTACAGCAGGGCTCCTCATTCAACCTGGTACACAGCAGCAGAAACCCAACCTCTGAGGACCGTTATATTTAACATGAAAATCACTTAGTGAAAATGCAGCTGCACAGCAGTAAGAAACTAGCTGCTTCTGGTGGCACCACTGCGTGACCTCCCAAGAGAATCAAGAGCTTGGTGGCATTTGAGAAACCATCCAGCAGTGACAGGAGCCACAGTTAACAAACATCCTTTATTGTCAGGTCTCAGGGCATCACCATCATTGGACATTTTCTATCTGTAATGTATAAAAACTTGCATGGAGTCACAAGTAATAAAAGCGAGCTGTCTGTATCGATAATCAGCGATGTTCTCAAAACATGTAGCGGTTAAGGAACTCATCCACTTATTGATAAATAAGATGTGGCCAGTGCCCATCATCCCTGTGATCAGAGCGTGTTCAAGGCTTTGCTTCCAGCCCTACCTGGGCCTACAGCTTCTCTATCAGGATGGCAGAAGCTCCTCCTCCTCCGTTGCAAATTCCTGCGAGACCATACTGTCCTTGTTTCAACGCGTGGGCCATGTGAACGACGATTCTTGCTCCAGACATTCTGAATAAAAGAAGACATGGACAGGGCTTAGCGTAGCTTAAAGGACATTCGTACTTTGCACCCCCTGGGAGCAGCTGGCAGCATGTGGTTGACAGAATCACAGAACATTAGGGATTGGAAGGGACCTCGAACGATCATCTAGTCCAATTTGCTCACAGCTTCGCAGACTGAGATCCACCCAATGTGCAAAGTCAGACACTTAAATCCTGTTTAGACTGTCAAAACTAACTTGGAAAACAGAACAAACCACACTCTCTTATCAGATGTGCAGAGGAGGTGTCAGCATGCTTGGCAGGATTACACCTTGATTAGTTTTTTTCTGGACCACAAAGTGCTCCTGCTCGTTCCTGATGTACGGTGCAGTTACTTCACATCTGTGTGTACTCAGAGGTTTTGAAATGGGGCTTTCTTCACAGGACTGTGCACACTGGTGACCCTCAGGTCAGGAATACACTTGAGTCATGAGTCAGGTAGACCTGTTGGGATCCCACTGTAACCAGGTGACAAAGTCCCACCACCATCCCCCAGCCTATCCCTGTCTGCTGTATTTAGAGGCTTGGAGCCAGGCTCTGCTCAGTGTCATCTAATGATAGGACAAGGGGCAGTGGGTGTCAGCTGGAACACAGCAGGTTCCACATCAATATGAGAAGGAACTTACTCATGGTGAGGGTGACTGAGCACTGGAAGGGGCTGCTCAGGGAGGTTGTAGAGTCTCCTTCACTGGAGACATTTAAGACCCACCTGGACATGTTCCTGTGGGACTTGGTCTAGGTGATCCTGCTCTGGCAGGGGGATTGGACTAGATGATCTTTCAAATCCCTAATGTTCTGTGATTCTATGAGCTCATGAACTCTTACAGCTTTGGCAACAAGCTCTTTCTAAAAGCAGGGGCTAACCAGCTGTGAAGAGACAGATAGGATCATGCTCTTCCCACGTTCCCATGAAATTTAACACCCACCTTAATTAAGTCTCTCGATAGCCAGTTTCCCTTCCTGCTTGCATTCAGTTTGAGGATAACAGTAGATGCATCAGCCTGGTGCCTCCATGTGGACGTTACTTACCCTATGGGATGTCCAAGAGAGACGGCGCCTCCGTTGATGTTCACTTTCTGTGGATCTATTCCCAGCATTTTAACGTTGGCCAGCACCACCACGCTGAACGCTTCGTTGATTTCCCACATCGCAATGTCTTCTTTTTTCAGCCCAGCCTCACTTAGAATCTAGAAACAGAAAGAATCACGACTGTCAAAAAACTGAGGGAGGTAACTACAAGATGAGTTCAGGTCTGTTTTGAAGTCACAGACTCAGGCTGCCCAGAGTCAGGTTCAGAGTCACTTCTCAGAACCTCTTGGTCAGATGGGAAAAAACAAAACGTAGGAACAGCAGCACAGACTGGAGTTTTCACTAATGAAGAAGAAATGGAGATACCCTAGGGCAAGAGCGTGTTGTTGTCACACTAAGACTGCTGCAACAGCACTGCCTTCACACTTGTCTCCAGCTCCTTTTTGAACTAGCCTGTACTTAGAGTCACAGAATCATCCAGGTCGGAAAAGACTTTTGGGGTCATTGAGTCCAACCATCAACCCTACTCTACAAGTTCACCCCTGAACCAGATCCCAAACACCACATCTAAGTGACTTTTAAACTCATCCAGGGATGGGGACTCAACCACCACCCTGGGCAGCCCAGTCCAGGGCCTGACCACTCTCTTCGGAAGAATTTCTTCCTGATGTCCAGTCTAACCCTCCCCTGTTGGAGTTTGAAGCCCTTCCCTCTGGTTCTGTCACTAACTACCTGTGAGAAGAGACCAGCACCACCATCTCTGCAATGTCCTTTCAGATAGTTGTAGAGAGCCGTGAGGTCTCCCCCTCAACCTCCTCTTCCTCAAACTAAACAGCCCCAACTCAAACTCTCCTCATCAGATCTATTCTCCAGCTTTGTTGCCCTCCTCTGTACCTATATCACTCTGCTCATTTGGCCTTCTAGCCACGTGCCCTGCAAAGCTTCACGAGTGCAAACAAGCCCTACAAAGAACTGACTGTTTCAAAACAGGTGTGAGAAGTTGATCCTCTGAAAAACATGGGGTTGGTGCTTCGGATGTAGTTGGAATTTCAATTCTAATTATAGAAGATCCACTGAGGGATGAACTAAGGTTGGTTTCCAAAGAATCACAGGACATTAGGGACTGGAAGGGACCTCAAAAGATCATCCAGTCCAATCCCCCCACCACAGCAGGATCAGCTAGACCACTCAGGTTTAGTCCTACCTTGGGAACTGCATACGCAGGTGCAATTGGGAAGTCAATGGGATCAACAGCAGCATCTGCAAAAGCTGTAAAAATCCAAAAATCTGTTTAAAGACCTTTTGTTTCTACCGTGAGTCATTTTTATTTGTGCAAGCAGCAAACCCAGCTAAGACACACAAATCATGAATGCAGAGGTCCATGGAATTAGTCCCTCTAAAGTCACACAGAATCATAGAATCATCAGGGATTGGAAGGGACCTCGAAAGATCATCCAGTCCAGTCCCCCTGCCACAGCAGGATCCCCTAGACCAAGTCACACAGGAACATGTCCAGGCAGCTTTTAAATGCCTCTGGAGAAGGAGACTCCACCAACCCCCCCTGGGCAGCCCCTTCCAGTGCAGTGCCTGAAGTGAGCCACACCATGAGCAACAACTACTTCCCCACTGTTAATATCACTCCCTGTAGAAAACTCTCTATGATCAGAAGGCTGCTGGGACAGCACCTGAAATGTTGAGAAGATGCAGCTGTACTGCCAAAGACCTCAGCTTTTCTGTCCTGTCCATGGCAGATAACCAGCCCAACAGGACTACTGGTCTGAGCACGTACTTGCCACAGCTGTACTTGGAGATCAGACAAATCTCACCTACTATCCGCGCCAGTGGTTTGACTTTCAGTCTCTTGGCTGCCTCTGTAGTCATCAGCACCAAAGCCGCTGCTCCATCGTTCAGGGTGCTGGCATTAGCAGCTGTGACTGTGCCTAGAAAAGGCACAAAGCTGTTTAAACTCAGGGGACAGTGTGACACTGCTCACCTGCATCCTGTCATCCTGTACATCTTCTGTACCTCAGGCCTTGGTGTCAAGGTCCCAGCACTGAGGGGGACACCTGCTGCACCGAGTTAGCTCAAATGGAGCAACCACGCGTCCCTTCATCTCAGACCACACCTGCCACGCCAGCTGCACTGCTGGCATCACCACCAGTTCCAGCTCCAAAAGGACAGCTTTGATCTTGCCACAAGGATTTACCAGCTGCAGACTCAGCAAGGAACAGGCAACTATGCTTGGCACTCCAGCTCCCAGTGAAACCAGAGCTTATGCTTGGTGGAGACCAAGGCAACAGCTGAACTGAAACCAACCTGTTTCAAAGAAACTGTCCAAAGCAGAGGCTGTCACTGGTTAAAGATTCTTGGATCACCTGTTAATTCAGGTCATCTGGTGCCTGCTAAGATAAAGAGTCTTTGCCTTAGAAGGCACTTACAGGACTACTGCTGGGCATTCAAGTGTTGTGAACAGTGTCCTTGTCACTGCAACGAAGCATCCTGGTGCTTTCTAGAAGGTTAAGCTATTAGTTTAACAATATTTACCATTTTCTTTCTGGAAAACAGCTTTCAGCTTTGGAACTTTACTGAAATCAACACGTTTGTATTCTTCATCTTCGTCCACCACGATGTCTGGCTTTCCTGGAATGGAGATTTGGTTGAGTGATGGATACAACAGTCCCTTCAACAGTACCTTTAGCTGTGTGTTGACTTAAACAGCTTCAGTAAAGAAGGGTAACTGCTTACAAAGAGTGAACAAAATGTAGTCCTTAATCCCATTTGTTCACAGAATCACAGAACATTAGGGATTGGAAGGGACCTCGAAAGATCATCCAGTCCAATCCCCCGACACAGCAGGATCACCTAGATCAAGTCACACAGGAACACATCCAGATGGGTTTTAAGCATCTCCAGAGAAGGAGACTCCACAACCTTCCTGGGCAGCACCTTCCAGTGCTTTGTCACCCTCAATGAGAAGAAGTTCCTTCTCATATTGATGTGGAACCTCCTCTGTTCCAGCTCACACCCACTGCCTCTTGTCCTATCATTAGATGCCACTGAGCAGAGCCTGGCTCCATTCTCCTGACACCCACCCCTCAACATATTTATAGACATTAATGAGGTCACCCCTCAGTCTTCTCCAAGCTAAAGAGACCCAGCTCCCTCAGCCTTTCCTCATCAGGGAGATGCTCCATGCCCATGACCATCTTTGTGGCTCTGTGCTGGACTCTCTCCAGCAGCTCGGTGTCCTTCTTGAACTTAGGGCCCCAGAACTGGGCACAATATTCAGGTCTCACCAGAGCCGAGTAGAGGGAAGGAGAACCTCTCTCAATCTGCTAACCACCCCCCTTCTGATCCACCTCAGGATGCCACTGGCTGCCTTAGCCACAAGGGCACATTGGTGGCTAATGGTCATCCTGCTGTCCACCAGGACCACTTCTCCTACACTGCTCACCTCAATTATATTTACTGGTGGCTGAATGAGAAGGACAATGAACACAACTTCAAGGCAGTTAATAATGAAAACAAAACACAGATGCTCTCAGACCACACCAGCTAAATTCAGCAGCTCCTCTCACATAAAAAAGGAAGAGGACGCAGTGTGTGTCACTAAAGGAAGATGTTCAAAACAAACCGTGACCACAGGTCACTGCTGCTGTGCACCAGCCCATCTGCAGAGCAGAACCCTCTCAGCTAATCTAAGATCTGTGTTCCTGAGCCCCACAGGTTTCCACAACATGAGCTGCACACAGACAATGTTAGAGGGCTGCGCACAGCCTTCAGAGAGTCTCAGTTCCTTCCCTCCCGGTACCTTTCTTTGAAACAGTGATGGGAACGATCTCGTTTTTCAGTATTCCTGAATCCCAGGCTGTTTTGCTCTTGGTGTAAGAGCCGATGGCGTAAGTGTCCTGTTCCTCGCGTGAAATGGTCATCTTCTTCGCGGTGTTCTCAGCACAGTTGCCCTTGGAGAAAACCAGGCACGTTAGGTTTGGTGCTTCTGGAGATGTGAAGTAGAAACACAGCTGAAAAGAAACCTCCACCAGCAGGTTGCTCTGGCACTTTCACTGTGAAGAAGTTCCTTCTCATACTGATGTGGAACCTCCTCTGTTCCACCTCACATCCACTGCCCTTGTCCTATCATTAGATGACACTGAGAAGAGTCTGGCTCCTTCCTCCTGACACCCAGGAGTGTTTCCTGCAACAACACTGATCCAACAGGTGTGATTTCCCACAGCCCAAAGTCAGAACATTCAGACACTGAAACTATAACCACCCTCTTTTCAAACTGTTGTTCACTGTCTTCATCTCAGCAGGTTTCCCACCCGTCCTACGTTTGCAGTTGTTTGCCCAGTGTAAGTCTCCTCACTGATGAGTGAGCAGATCAGCTGATTCAGACCTTCCAAGAGAAGATAAGGGATGTGTACACTGGGTGAGGGAAAACAACCATGGGAGCCTGCTGAAGCTACACTGAGGAGGACCCCTCCAACACAGCAGGTTGTTTGATCCCTTTCTCCCACTGACAGAGCAACAGCAACCTCTCAGAACTACTTGCTCTGGGCTATTCTGACTTCAATCAGAGAGAGAAATACTAACACACAATTTGCTCTTCTGGTGTAGTCTCCCTTCTATCCCCTCTATTACACTTACTACAGGAATCCTGGAAACAGAGGACTTTTTCCTCCTCTATTAACATTTTTGCTCATTTCTAGCTTTGATGGATGAAGCAGCTTCACAGTCATTATCAACGAGCTCTTCAGAGCTGCCACAGGCCTACAGTTGATCCCTCAGTACTGTGCAGGAGTATTTACCATGTGGATGTGGTTATAAGCATCTGTCAGCCCGTCTTTTACTATGAGGTCTTCGAGCTTTACCCCTCCGTAAGGCGTCGAGCCTCTGCTCATTGTGTAGGGAACGTTGGACATGCTCTCCATTCCACCAGCAACCATCACGTCCTGCCCACACAAACAAAGCTATTAACAACGGCAGCGTGTTCTCTCCGTGACTTCTTGTAGGAGCAAGTGCTAGCACAGATGCTCTGTAGTTCTGAGGACTCTTAGAGAACCAAAAACCTTTATGCCTTGAGAAAGCAAAGAGCGAAACAACAGCTGAAAACAGTTCATCCTCCCCGGCAGAACAACTGGGCTTTGGCCTTGTCTGCCCAGTCTGAGAAAGCTGCAGGAGGCAGGTCAGTCCCCTGCAGTTTCGCTTCAAAGGCTTCCCTGATCAAATCACAAACTGTATTGTGAACAGCTCGGGTAGCTCCCTATCCCCACGGAACAGGAACAGTCGGAATCCAGGAGAGCAGTTAGCAGAGACAGGGGCCAACCAGTGCCTGCAGTTTTATCTGTTTCATCTTGCTGTGCAAGGAGAGATGGTTCGCAGCATCACAGAACATTAGGGATTGGAAGGGACCTCAAAAGCTCATCTACTCCACTCCCTGGTCTCATGGTAGAGCAGGGAAATCTTGGGGGGGTGGGTTAAAAATCCAATACAGGCTGCATTTCTGTAGCTACTGAACTGCTTCTACCAAGAAGCTGGTAAAGGAAAAGAATGAAGCACTTGCAAGTCACAAGAGATCACAGAACATTAGGGAGAACAACTGGGAAGGCTGATAAATCAGAAAGACAGCTGAGCTATGGAAGCAGCGACAGATCAGAGGAACAGGAGTCCCTGGCATTTAGTTCCATAAAGCTGAAGTCTTGGAGACAGAGCAGACACAATTGTTTAGCAGTGATGCACATGGGCCAGAGCCACTGGGAACCATCACAGCCTTTCATACCACAGATACCTCACAGTCCCCAGCCAGGAAAAAGAAACAAATGCCAATGTCCTGTAATTTATAGCTCTGGGAATCTACTAACTGCCCAAGTCTGCTTTTGCTGAGACTGGGAGCACAGCTCAGCTGAACACTCCAGTTCTCTGCAGAGCTCACAGCCTGCATCTGTCAAACCCACCAGAAATGCTCAACCACCCTCACAAAGCCACTGCATTAAGCTACTGCACCCACATGTAGCTGGGCCTGGTTCAAAGGCCAGTGAGAAGACTTGCCCTGACTTCAGTAACTCACAAAGTGCCCTTCTCTGCAGAGCAGGGCTGAGGCAGTAAGGAGCTGCCTAGCTCCATCCTCCTGTCAGGAGGCTCCATCCTCCTGACACCCACCTTTTCCATATTTATCAACATCAATGAGGTCACCCCTCGGTCTCCTCTTCTCCAAGCTCAAGAGACCCAGCTCCCTCAGCCTTTCCTCATCAGGGAGATGTTCCCCTCCCTTCATCATCTTCATGGCTCTGCACTGGACTCTCTCCAGCAGCTCTGTGTCCTTCTTGAACTGAGGGGCCCAGAACTGGACACAATTCATCCACTAAAGTGTTTAAACTGTCAGAAAGTCAAGAGGAAACGTGTTTCATCAAAACAGTCTATAAAAATGTCTTCAGTTTTTCAAACCTGAAAATTCCTTTAGTTATTTTGACTCTGTGACTTGGTCTGGGTGATCCTGCTGTGGCAGGAGGATTGGGCTAGATGATCATTTGAGGTCGCTTCCAATCCCTCATGATTCTATGATTTTGTTGGGCTTGAGGCATGAGGTGGGGTGGGGCAAGAGCAACAGTGAGAGGATGTAAATGCCAGTAAAAAACAATCCACCTTAATTGCTCAGCTCAAAAAATACAGCTGCTGCTTTAAGCCAAAACACACTTAAGTGACCATAACATGAAGGCTGCACAAGCAGAACGAGACCTTGCTAATTAGCTTCATTACCCCAAGTCAGAACACAGTCCTGAATCCAAGAGGCCAGTCCCTGGTAGGACAGCACCACCACCACTCACTGCGTGCTTACAACATCAAAGAGCACTAAAACTCACGTACCTGGCTCCCACACATCAGGCTTTGTGCTGCCAGCATGATGGATTTCATTCCTGAAGCACAGACCTTATTGACAGTCGTGCACGGGGTGCCGATCGGCAGACCTGAGACCAAGACAGTGGACAGACAACGGTGTTACGGAAAGGGCCGACGAGCGCTGATCGGTGTCGCAGCCTAGTGCTTCCTCCAAGCCCAGGGTGTGCAGCTTGTGCTCTGTACCCTGCCAGGGTGCTTTATCTACCCACACCTCTAGTGCCTACCCCTCCTGGAGAACCCTGGTTTTCTTCCCTTCCAGCAGCAGACTCATGATAAGGGAGCAGCTGAAGAAGCAGAAGATCAGGGTAGTGACTGTAGAAATATTCCTTCTCCTGATACCCCAAGTCCCTGCTCTAAGGAGAAGGTAAAAACAAGCTGTAGAATTAAGAAGCAACAAGAAGCCAGGCCCCAGGACCACAGGGACTCTCAACACTGGCAGCAGAGAACAAGACCAAAGTACCAGGTATCACTCACCTGTTACTGAGGGCTTGTCACAACAGCACCGGGCTCTGCTCTGGGCTGCACAGCCCAAGGCCATTTGCTCAAGGCCACTGCCTCTGCCCTGGGCTTGTGCTCAGGTAGCTATCAGCACATTGTCCCCAGGCCAGCAGTGCAGTGGGGATAGAAAAGAGCCATATCCAGCCCTCTGCCTCATAGGGGAGCAGGTCATTCCTGCACCCCAGTAACCTTCCTGCAGCAGTTCATGTTACAGGGTGAATCCTTCCAGTGACAGCTCCAGACTCCATGACAAGCCAAGCGCAGTGACAGGCTCTTACCTGCAGTTCAAGGTCGTTCACTGACCCCTGATGCAATGAGGCTTAAAAGTAACGACGCGCTGAAGAAAAAGAGCCTTAACTCACAGAGCAGCCACCCACCCTGCCTACACACAGACAGAACCCCAGCATCAAGTGAACCTGTACCTGCTCCCAAGACCGCTTGTCTTGCTGGAGCCTGGCCTTGCCCAGCCTGCAGGACGTTGCCCATGTATGCTTCTTTCACTTCTTCTGCAGGGATACCTGTTAAAACAAGATTGGCTCAGTTCAGGACTCTTTGCATGGAAGATGTTAACTCCCTTTTAGTAAGTTGCCCACTGAAGTTTCCAGATGAAATGAGCTGTGCCTGGCCTGCGTGCCAACATGCCCCCTTGGGTGCATCCCACTGCCTTCGTGGAACCTGGCGAACCAGTGACCCCCCTACCAAGGAAAGAATTCCCCTGGTGCCCTGCAGAACTAGCCCCAGTTAGCTGGCTAGGGCAAAGACTTCCAAGTGTCACTAGTCACAGCTTCCACAGATGGGGAAATGCACAAAACCTTCTGCCTGCCTCGATTATCTGTGGGGCAGCTGCAGCCAGACAGGAGAGGCTGCTCTCCTGCTGCTTCTCCTGCAGCAGCCCTGCTGCTCTAATTCTTGGAAGATGCTGTTGGAAGAAGCCAAATCTGTAGAAAACTGACCCTCCCTCTCACCCCAAAAGGCTTTTTTTGCTAATTTCGATCCATCAACAGACTCAACAAGGGTGTCCTGTGTGAAAAACGGGCAGGAAAGGAAGGGCTGCTGGTTTCACCTTCTTGCTACTTGCTCCAAGAGGGGTGTCACAAAGCCCCAGCCAGCAGAAACAATTAGCATGGTCCATCAGATTAATGTGATTGAGATTCCAGAAGCAGCAGCACATTCAGACTGAGCCAAAGGCCAACGTCAACTGCTACTTAAATGCCATTTGTGGTGAACCACTTCAAAGAGCCACAGCAGCAAGAGCCACAGACCTTCTGTCTGCCCAGCTAGAAGGACAGACCGAGGCTGTTCTGAGCCACCTGGGGGGTTGTCCCTCCCAGGATAAATACCTCCACGTACCTGCTCTGTCAATGGCTCCCTTAATCGCGATGGAACCCAGCTTAGTGGCTGGCAGTGACGAAAGAGATCCCTGGAAAGATCCAATGGGTGTCCTCACAGCGCTTGCGATCACCACCTCCTGAGAGGAGGAGCACAGAACAGCCTCAGTGTCTCTCATGTGCTGCCAGCATCTTTTAAACTCACCCGCTGTCACTCGCTCACCCGTTCGTGTCACAGTTTCCCTTTCAGCCCGCAAGAGTTCCACTAAATTACTAACACGTTGGTGGGGATAAACATAAGGAACTGGAGGCTGATGTGCAGTTGCAGCACTTCAGCCTCTTGGGGATCATGGAGCTGTGGTGGGATGGCTCCCATGGCTGGAGGCTGCCACAGTGGGGTTTGGGTACTTTTGGGAAGGGGAGCAAGAGGTGGCCCTGCCCACGGCAGGAGGGTTGGAACTAGATGGCCTCTGAGGTGCCTTCCAACCTAAGTCACTCTACAATGCTACAGCAGGCCAAGGAGAAAAGAAGTGGGAATGACAGGACAAGGGGCTGGGTGTGAGCTGGAACACAGGAGGTTCCACATGACCTTCCATGTGAGAAGGAACTTCTTCATGGTGAGAGTGACAGAGCACTGGAACAGGGCTGCCCAAGGACGTGGTGGAGTCTCTTCTGAAGGAGTTTAAAACCTGCCTGGATATGTTCCTGTGCAACTGGATCTAGGTGGTCCTGCTGTTGTGGGGGGTATTGGACTAGATGAACTTTTGAGGTCCCTTCCAATCCCTAATGTTCTGTGATTCTGTGATTGTCCTTTACGTGAGAGAACAGCTGGAGTGCACTGAGCTCAGCTTTGGGATGGATGATGCTTAGAAGAGTCCCAAAGGAGAAAAGGGTTGAAGAAAGCTGATTACTATTTGCAGATGATCCTCTCCAAGCTCCAGAGGAGACCATTCCAAGCAGAAAGTCAGGTTAAAAACGCCAGGGGGTCTGCATGGATGACCAAAACCAATGCAGCAAAAGGAAACACACAGAAGGCAGAGGCAGGGACAGGGACCTGTGCACACAGGGATGATGTTCAAAACACCAAAAAGGCAAAGTCCAAACAGCATTGAGCCTGGCAAGGGCTCTGGAAGGCAACGAGGAACTTGTGGTGGCCCTGTTCCTGTAGAACCCCTTCTTCATCACGACTGACTTCAAGGGCAGTAACGTACTTGTCCTCATCTTTTCTGGGTAACACAAATAACCTCGAAAGGATTAGCTGGCATCAGCTGTATTTTCCAGTAACGGGGAGGTCACTGCATGAAGCTCAGGCTGGCTGACACACACTTCTAACCAGCTGTGTCCTGCGCTAACACAGAACACAACACGTTTAAAAACACCAGAGATTCACCAAATCACAGCACATTAGGGATTGGAAGGGAACTCGGAAGATCATCCAGTCCAATCCCCCTGCCACAGCAGGATCCCCGAGATCCAGTCGCACACGAACACGTCCAGGTGGGTTTTAAACTTCTCCAGAGAAGGAGACTCCACAGGAACCTACAATCACTCTGAATTACTTCAGCAGTTAAGCAGCTGAATGAAAACAGTCACTCACTGCAGTCAGACAGCGCTTTGTACTTACGTTTAGAGTGCGCTGCGAAGCGTAGCCACGGCTCGCGTACTTCAAAGCCTGCAAAATGGGGAACTCCTCAGAATTCCATGCCACAGATACTTCTTTAAAGCCCAGACCCACTTCTTTTTGGCCAAGTCCATTTATGCTGCAAACAAGGAATGAGTGGTGCTGCCTTTGCTAGTCCCTCTGTCTGCTTCTCCGTGCTGCGGCTCATTCCCTGCTGTCACTGCTTTTAAAACAGAGGCAGTTTGTGCCCACAGCTTCATTTCATTTGAGGTCCATGAACAAAAACAAGGATAATGAATCCGGAATGCGACAACAAAACAGCTGGAGAAGAGCCCAACCAACAAAGGCAACACACACCAAGCGGAAGGGGCTTTTCTCTGTGAGGGCAGAGCGTAGTTTCACTTCACACCGATGGCTTTTACCAGGTGGGGTGTCCTCCAGAAACACATCAGTTACCACAGGAGCTGCTTAGCTCTATCAACTCTACTGGTGTGAATTGATGACAGCTTAGGCAGGATCATCAGCCTAAACGTGAAAGGCTCTAGAGCTGCTCTACTTCCTCTGATCAGAAAGTGAACCTCTTAGGTTTTACTCCTGACACAATCCTAGAACTGTGTAGGTTGGAAAAGTCCCTTAAGACCCAGTCCAACCATTAACCCAGCACTGCCAAGTCTCCACTGAGCTGTGTCTCTGAGCGCTGCTTGTTCACATCTTAAATGCCTCTGGGGATGTGGACTCCACCACGTCCCATGCGACTTGGTCTAGATGATCCTGCTCTGGCAGGGGGATTGGACTGGGCTGGATGATCTTTTGAGGTCCCTCCCAATCCCTAATGTTCTGTGATACTCACCAGCTACTAACTAAACCTAATTAACTGGCATAAAGATTCAAATAGCATCTCTAGGTTTTATTTAATCTATTAGCAGGATTCTCTTGCAAGCAGTGTTTTCAAATACCGAGGGTTTAAGCCAGTTCTCTGACACCTCAGTGTGCTGCAGACTCCTGCAGACAGCGGGTGAGCGCTAAATAAATAATTAAAACTAACTAAACTGCTCAACGACACTGCAAAACCACCACGAGCTCTGTAAATCAGCGAACACCTTCTGCTATTGTGGCCACCATATGAACATTCAGTCTGCTTCTCTCTTCATTTCATAGCATCATTCAGGTTGGGATCATCGAGTCCAACCATCAGCCCTACTCTACAACTTCATCCCTAAACCAGATCCCCCAACACCACATCTAAGTGACTTTTAACTCATCCAGGGTAATGTACTTCAACCAACAAAGGACAGGCCTTCTCCTGCTGCTTTTCAATGAGCAGGTTTTTGGTTTGGGGGGTTTTTTTTAGGTCAGGTTGTAATGGCCAGTGGAAAGTTAAAGTTAAACTTCTCTGAAAAGGAATTGAGTCCCTGCAGGGTTTTAATTACAGAGTTGTTGTCAAAAGCAAACAACCCAACCCAGCAAAGGAAGGTGCCCTGAGTGCACTACACCTGAAGGTTACTGTCAGCTGGCCAAACCACAGGGGAATAATGGAAGCTAAGGAGAGACCCTGTTGATGTCTACAACTACCTGAAAGGAGGTTGTAGCGAGGTGGCAGCTGGTCTCGTCCCACAAGTAGCAAGTGATAGGACCATAGGAAATGGCCTTAAGTTCCAGCAGGGGAAGTGTAGGTCAGAGATTAGGGAAAAACTTACTCATGGAAAGGGTCGTCAGGCCTTGGAACAGGCTGCCCCGGGAGGTGGTTTCAACCACTGTCCCTGGGTGTGTGTAACAGTTGGGTAGACCAGGAGCTCAGGGACGGGGTTTAGTGGTGGCCTTGGGAGAGCTGGGTTAATGGCTGGACTTGATCTTGAAGGTCTTTTCCACCCCAAACGTTCCTCTGATTGTTGTTCTGAGTGTCACCGGCACCCGTCCGTGCTCGGTGACAACTGCAGACAAATCAACCAACGGATCGAGCACGCGAACCGCTTCCTGCGGCTGCCAAGACAAACCCCCGGCTCCTCCCGGGCCGCCGCGGCCTCCCACGTGCGCTGCGGGGCCCCTTCGCCCGCCCTCTTCTCCCCGCACAGCCCCCGCTCCGCACCAGGGCCAGGCCCCGGCCAAAGCGCCTCCGCGGGCCGGTACCGAGGCCGCGTCTTCCTCTCGCTGCCCCTCCCGGAGCCTCAGGCAGCTGCGGCCCAGCCCGGCCGGTCGGCTGCGGGGGCTCTGCGGGCCTTCGGGCCGGGCCGGGCCGACCCCGCTGCGCTGCCGGCTGCGCTCCGAGGCGCCCGAGACGGGGTCGCGGCGAAAGGTCCCTCGAGCCCCGCCGCTGCCCCTCGCCGGGACCCGCTCCCCGCTCTCCGCCAGCTGTGACCTTGGCCGAGGCTACGCGGGCCCCGCAGCGGGACCGGGGAGGAAGAAGGGAGGGAGGAAGCCGGAGGGTGCGGAGGAAGGCCAGGTGCCGCCCCGCGCCGTCTCACCCGCAGCAGCCCCGCGGCCGAGCGCCGCCAGCCCCGCACCGACACCGCCACCGCCGCCATCGTTCGCTGCTGCTGCTGCCGCCGCGTCCCCGTCGCCGCCGCCCCCACCGCGCCCCACGGGCGGTGACGACCCGCCCCTGCCGGCTCCCATTGGCCAGACCCGGCCCTGCCCGCGGCCGCGCTGGAAGGCGGGGAGCGGCGTCACGGAGGGACCCGGACCCGGACCCGGACCCAGTACCCCGGCGCGGGGTCCCTCCCGGCTGCTCCTGCCGCTACGGAGCGTCCGCCCTCCCCGGGACCCCCTTCCGCAGAGGCAGGAGCCGGGGCCACAGCGGGCGCGGCGGGGTCCGGTATCGAAAAGGGCGAGGACGGTCCGTGCGGGGCGAGAAGCAGCCGGCCGGGCTCATCCCCGGACCGAAACTCGTTTTCCCTCCAGCTCCCGCCTGGCCCCGGCCCAGACCTCCCACGGGGCTCCCTCAGAGCCAAACCTGGGCTTGAACCTCCTCAGCAGATGGTTGTACAGGAGGTTGGTACCCGCTCGGCCCCAGCTCCGTGTCACGATGCCCGAACGGTTCTCCCCTCACGCCTTCTGGATAAGGATTTGCAGATGGGGCCCAGTATGGAATCTCTCCACCGAGCTGGCAGGGCAGGACCTCTCCACTCTGCCCATCCATCCCGCACACCAGGCCAGGAAGAGCCTGTGGTCCTTCCTGCTCTTAAGCTTTAGATCTGCGAAGAACAACCTCCAACAAAGTGCTCCGTGAGTGAGCAGCACTCGAAGTGCTGCTGCACTGCGTGAGGCACGCAGCTCTAGTATTTATTCACTTCTGATCAGTCCTGCTTACCTTTGCATGTCTCTGACGGTAACCTCTGGCTGCTGCGATCCCTGGAGCTGATGTCTGCAGGCCAGGTAAAGCAGACCTGCCTCGCCCCTTTCCCTTGCACCCTGATCAGGAACAAGCAGCAGGAAGCACGTTTACGAGGAAACATCTGGAAAGCTGTGTCTCAGTTCATTGCCATCCACTGAGTTTTTTTAAAAACTATTTTCTTCTCACCGTTCAAACTAACCATCATTAGGGCTGCTTCCGTTTATTTTCTGTTCTACACCTCCTTCGTTTGCCTCTGAGAGAGGATGTTACCTTCTCTCTGCCTCCTCTCACAAGTGAAATCCTTGTAGCTTTCCCTGTATTCTCCAGACACACTGTAAGAGGCTGAGACGTTTCAAACCCACCTGGAGATGTTCCTGTGCAACTGGATCTAGGGGATCCTGCTGTGGCAGGGGGTCTGGACTAGATGATCTTTCAAGGTCTGCGATTCGAACTGGCACAGAGGAGGGGAAGCATTTCTACTCCTTTCCTACCTTGTTGGTAGCTGCTGTTCTGAGAGTCTGAGCCAGCTCATCCAGAATTTTGACTCAGGGCCAGAGTTTTCAAGTACAAAACAGAGATAACAGGAACTGGCAAATATTTACACAGGAAGAATTGAAGATTTTACCCTGATAATATGGATCATACAGGGAAAACATCCAGCTTGGTTGGATGAGGATTTGTTTCAGATCTGAGCAATGAATCTCCTTCTCTGGAGGTGTTTAAAACCCACCTGGATGTGTTCCTGTGCGACTTGATCTAGGTGATCCTGCTGTGGCAGGGGGATTGGACTGGATGATCTTTCGAGGTCCCTTCCAGTCCCTTCCTAATGTTCTGTGATTCTGAGAATAAAACTCTTCTTGTCTTTGTTCCTACTATCAAACAAAAGGATGTGCAGCTTTGCTTCAAGATAACACCACCACGCAGGTGGTGTCATTGCCAGTGACGGGAGGCAGCTCCGACAGGTTCCTGCCTTACAACTAGCATCCAGGGGACAGATGCAGCTCAGGATAGGGCAGAAGGCCAAGGTGCTTCTTCACCACAGGGCAGCAGGTAGTGTAACTTGTTCCTTCTCAGGTTAACTAGTGTGCAGGTCATTAACTCCTTGTCATACAACAGTCTTCTGGTCAGGATGCTGCTCAAATAGTCCTGGTAACACGGAGAGCACCGCGGCCCTGACCTAAAGGGGAAGCTGTGATTATTGAGGGATAATTAGTACCAGTTTCAGCTACGTATTAACTCTCTGGCAGTGTAGAAGTTACAACATAGCAGGGTTTTTAAATCATTTAGTCTTTTGGAACTGCAGCTCTCCAAAACCAAGTAACATCAGTGCAAAAGTTAGTCTGGAGCTGCCTGAGAACTCTCTGCATGGAAGGAAAAAGAGAGATCCTCTTCCCAGAGTTAATAAATGTCTTTCAGGACACAAGCCCTCCATAGAATCATTAGGGATTAGTAGGGACCTTGAAAGATCATCTGGTCCAATCCCCCTGCCAGAGCTGGATCACCTAGACCCAAGCCGCATCGCAGTATCAAACAGCCTTTAGTAGGTCAAACAGAAAATCCAGTGCTGCCAGCATTCCCTTGCCAGCGAAGCCCTGGGACAGACTCTGCTGCAGTGTGGGCTGCACTTTCCCCTACATCTGTTTTACACCATCCCAGTCCTGATCCCAGGCCAGTGGCAGGATGCCCTCAGCAGCTGCCTCCTAGCCGTGGCCTACTGGCCATTCACACCACCAACAGGATGAAGCTGGAGGGGGAGTTGGGATGAAACCTGTTTGCCTGTGGGATCTGTGTCCTTCCCTCTGAGGCAGGGAACGCTGGGCACTGACAGGGGTGCTCCCCCTATACTGTATATCTTTGGCCCTGGTCTAGCAATCTCCAGAAATCTTTCTCCTGCCCCCCTCCACCTGTTTCTGATTCTTAGCAGATGGGGACAGGAGCAGGAGAGGAGGCAGGAGAGGAACAGCCCCTACAGCCATAGCCTGAGCAGAAAGCCCAGGGCACTCTGCATGTCCCCAGCACCCACCCTCACTGTTCAGTGCTACTAGAGGGCTTACGCTTGGCTTTACTAGCTGTCACCCATGAATCTAACCCTGTACAAACCTGCTGATACCTGTGAAGGCCTTTCAGCATTTTAAACCAGTCTTCTGCTGTTTTATCCAGTAGCCCTGGTGCTGATTTAACAGGATTCAGTGCAAATGGTTCTGCCTTTCTCAGCTCCGTAGCATCCACGTTTGAATTGCTCACTCCGAGCTGGTCTCAGCTTCCCCAGCTCCATGGCAATTTGATTTGGGTTTTATACATCTCCAGAGAAGCAGACTCCACAACCCCCCTGGGCAGCCCCTTCCAGTGCTCTGTCACCCTCACCCTGAAGAAGTTCCTTCTCATATTGTTGTGGAACCTCCCGTGTTCCAGCTCACACCCACTGCCTCTTGTCCTGCTATTAGATGCCCCTGAGCAGAGCCTGGCTCCATCCTCCTGACACTCCACTCTCCACATATTTATAGACATCAGTGAGGTTACCTTTCAGTCTCCTCTTCTCCAAGCTCCAAAGACCCAGCTCCCTCAGTCTCTCCTCATCACGGAGGTGTTCTACTCCCTTCATCATCTTTGTGGCTCTGGGCTGGACTCTCTCCAGATTTGAGGGGCCCAGACCTGGCCCCAGTATGGACGCGTGGCATCCTTCCGGACCTGCAGGTTATAAGACACTACGACACCTTGTGACGCAGAGAAATCTTTTATATTACATTTTTATTTTGCAAGAAAATAAATTATACAACTTAAAAAATAAAATCCAAAAAATTAAGCAGTACATCAAAAGAGTTCAGCCGGACTCGCCGTACAGAAACTACCACCCTTCCAACCTGTACAGCGTCGTTCACCCTGGTAGTGGCACACATTCAAAATCGTAAATACCATACGTAGAGAAGAGATTACGACGCGGGAACTCAAGTTTGCTCAACACTCCGGACTACATATAGTGTGTGTGACAGGAAAGCTTTCGGGTTATTGTTTCTCTCACAAATAGGACCTCGGAAGAAATACAAAGGTAGCGTCCTGGTCGTTTGGATGAAAATACAAAACGGTTTTGAGTCCAAGATAGCAAATCTTCCTGTAAAACTATCAAATCTTGTTGCCGCTGTGCAGGGCAGTGGCATCCCAGCGCGAAGAAATGAACATTCAGAACGTTTGTATGAAGTTTAAAAAGGTGAGAATGAGAAAGTCCCAGCTGGAAACGCGACTGTGCTACAGTCGGGTCGAATGGAAGAGAGACGAGCGAGGAGAGAAGCTAAGCACACCGACTGCGGGAAGAGGAAAATGGAAGACTTAGGCCTTGAAACGGAGATCGGCATCGAGTTGTTGGACAGAGAAAGATTTAACAGTGTTTCTCTAATTAACCCCATTAAGAGTGATTTTTTTCCTCCCCCTCTTCTCCCTACACCGGGTTTCATTCCGTAGCTATTCCCCGTGGCCACGCGTGCGGCAACGTGCTCTCAGACGCAGCGGCTCTTTGGATGCACGCAGTCTACAGCTAAAAACCGCGGCCTCAGAAGCGCGCTGTTGCCCCACTGCAAGTGAAAAACAAGTTCACGTTCCACTTAGATCTGAACTCTGCTCTCCCCAAAACAACAGTTGACTCCAGGTATCTCCCCGTGCCCTGGGTGATCCTAGTTGTAAGTGCATACTGGTGAGACGACCCGACGAAGAAGGATTCTGCATCTGGAACAAATGTGCTGGTGCGAGTCTCAGATTCCATGAAAGGCCCAACATCCACTTCCAGTATTAAATGACCACGTCACAGGCACATTACCAGCTCTACCTCTGCATCCCAGGTCTTGAGAAACACACTGGTAACATTTAGGTTGCGTTATATGTAGTAACTGAGGGAACACGAAGCTCCTTCTAGCAACCTGCTGGTTTCCGCAGCCACTCCAGCTTCCCGAACGGTTGTATCTGAGATGATGCAGCAGCCAAACTTCTCTCTCCAATCGAAACCAATGGCTTCAACACGAGCATTATCCCCTCTGCAGCTCTTTTGGTGTGACGGTTCCACACCTGCTCTCCTCTGGATAGGGGCTGGAAATGTTTACGTTGAGAAGAGTGTGCTCAGGCCATCTTGTTTTCTTCTTCCCCCATCATCCCGAGAGAGCACTTGTCACTTTGAACTCACAGAGACCCAAAGTCTTGCAGCACAAAGGTTTTTATTAGAATTCTTTTTTCAAATAAGCACCACTCGCTTCCCATTCCAACTCGCAACACCACAGGGCCAACAGAAGAGATGCGGCTGTTTGAACCAGCGACTACTTTTGAGGATCCACAGAAGCAAGGACCAGAAGCTGAGGGGTTTCAATCAGTTGTTAACTGGCCAAGTCTCGATTTGGCTCAAGCTCTCCTTGTTCCTGAAGCCCTTGCTACCAGAAGTGTCCAAGTACACACGGGCAGTGCCGTCGGCTTTTCCGTGAGCGACAGAGCACATAGCCGGCTTCAGGGTGCGAACGGCCGTTCCTGCAGAGTTTGCCTTCAAACCACACACTCAAAGCACAGCTCCTCCTCTCGGTTACCGGAAGGTTTTTCCCTGTTGGCTAAGTTAATTGTATCCTCTTCTCCCTTTCAATCATCAAATAGGAGACCTCTACGTGTTGTCCTCGAAGCGGTTAATCAAAACACCCTTTCAATCGCCAAATACGAGACCTCTACACGTCATCCTTGACCCGGGTGATTAAAAGCCCAACGTGCGCGCTGGTGATTTATAGAACAGTATTCACAGAGAAGTGAGTAAAACACAACTTACCTTTTGTCCCAAGCCTCTGCTCCAGTCGTTCACGGTATCAGTCCAGTACATGCTGGGACACTTCAGAGCAGCAGAGAGGCAGGCGGTGCCAAACAACTACTTAAGATGATTGAAAACACAAGAAGGAACTTTCAAAGTTGACAGTCTTGATGCGTACTTGGCACTCTCTCCGCACACACCAAAACCAGACAAGGTCTCTGTCCTTTGCTTTTCACTGCTGTTAGAATTGTGTTTCCTTCCCTGCCACTTTCAAAATCAAAAACCAGAGGGTTTCTTTTCCATCTGAAGATGCTGACTTCCCACCAACAAACCAGACCAAGCGGATTAACCTGGCAGCACCGCTAGATCAAGGTACTAACAGGGCGTTAGCACAGGGGTCTTCAAGTGTTACTGTCTTTCGGGGAGGAGGGGGTGGTTGTGCATCAATTCCTCTTTAATGTGTTCAGACAGACGTAGTCAAAATTCAGTATTTGGAATACAAATATTAAATGTACAAGGAAATACACTTAATATTTCTGCCTGGAATAACGGACCCGCCCGCGAAAACGGCTTTTCGAGTGAAGAGTCATTCAAGAAAGCTTTACCTTCTCAAAAAGGATCGTAGCAAATCATCCATCCCAGTTACAAATATTGTAGATCCACTTGTTTACAGCAAACGGTTTAAAAACAACAATCTCTTGCTTAAAGGAAAAAATATCACTCGTGACTTGGAATCACTTGGATGTCACTTACGTATCGGTTTGAAAATCCGGTTACTAGATCGAAGAATCTGCTAGAGCAGTGCTATCGGTCGCGAGGCGCGTGCTTGTGTCTCTCCGCTGTTATTACATGGAAAGGATCAAAGGTGGACAGTACGTGACTCTCTTGATCCAAAACACAAAAGTGAAAGTGCTACTTCTAGTCCTAACTGCATTAAAATAAAATTAAACAAAACGAAACAAACAACCCCCAAAAACCCCCAAACCCAAAACAAAACTAATAGCAGTTCCTCAGTGCATGAATATTTGAGTATTTTAGTTTCCTTGTGCAAGTACTGGTCACCTACAAACGCAAACCTGTCTTCCTCCCGGTGGGCGTCGATCGAATCTACCTCCCAAAGTTCCCAGCGGGCTCTTCGTGAACGCACAGTTCCCCACAAAACAGCATGCTGTTGGAAGTGTGCAACGTGAAGGGAATGCCGTCATGCTAGCTGAATGAGATTGGCAAAACACAGTCCTCTGTAAGGTAAGGCAGGGAGTTTCGAATACGTAACCAAAGTCAACACAAGTCCTCCTGCGGCGCAAACTGGTGCGGCGCTCTGCCCGAGCACCCTTCGCTTTTTGTTCTCGGCATCCCGCAGAGTCCTCGAGTTATGCCATGTAGATGAAGGTGTTGATGTCGGACTCGTCTCTTCTGATGTATTTGTGCTCTATAAGCCATTCGATCTGCTCTTTTATCATTTTCTTTTGTGGCAAGAACATGTTTTTCAATATTTCTACCAGTTCAGTCTGAAGCTGGGCGTTCGTGATTTTCTTGCGCATTTTCATGATTTGGATGATAGCCTCCTGGTGGGGGACAAGAGAGCAAAACATTCATTCCTGGCATCACAGACTCACACAACATTAGGGATTGGAAGGGACCTCGAAAGATGATCTACTCCAATCCCCAGGTCTCATGGTAGAGCAGGGAAATCTTGGGGGGTGGGTTCAAAATCCAATACAGGCTGCATTTCTTAAGTAGATAGTGAACCGCTTCTACCAAGGAGCTGGTAAAGAACGAAGCACTGGCAAGTCACAAGAGATCACAGAACATTAGGGACTGGAAGGGACCTCAAAAGATCAGCTAGTCCAAGTCCCCCCACCACAGCAGGATCACCTGGAACAAGCCACACAGGAACACGTGCAGGTGGGTTTTAAATGTCTCCAGAGAAGGAGACTCCACAACCTCCCTGGGCAGCCCCTTCCAGTGCTCTGTCACCCTCACTGGGAAGGAATTCCTTCTCATATTTATATGGAACCTCCAGTGTTCCAGCTTGCACGCACTGCCCCTCGTCCTAGTACTAGATGACACTGCAAAGAACCTGGCTCCGTCCTCCTGATACCCACCCCTCACATATTTATCAACATTAATGAGGTCACCCTCCTCTTCTCCAAGCTAAGAGACCCAGCTCCCTCAGCCTTTCCTCCTCAGGGAGATGTTCTGTTCCCTTCATCATCTTTGTGGCTCTGCACTGGACTTTCTCCAGCAGCTCTGTGTCCTTCCTGAACTGAGGGGCCCAGAACTGGACACAATATTCCAGACACTTGATAAATCAACTCCCAAGTGAGGACAGCATGGAGGAGGGACAACACAGCAGAAGAAATGAAGTGATTTCACATCCCTCGGGCAGTTCACTTGCCTGGGTCCGTAATATCCTTAGCTGGACTATTCCTTCATTTTCCTCTTCCCGCATTCTCTCTGTAGTCAGCTGCAAGCGCCCGATCAAATTGATCTTCCCCCTTTTCTGAACTTTTGCATTTTTTCTGAAAAAGTTGTGTTGTATGAAAACAAGCAAAGATGTTCATTTTCAGTTTAGGAATTCCCGTTAAACTAGAGCAGCACCACAGCACTAGGCAGCAGACAGCTACAGGCTGGCAGCACTGCAGCAGGGAGATGGTTGGCTTGAAAAACGAAACCCAACGCCCATCTCTCCGCACAACTAAACCTCGACACACCAGCACCACAAAAAACCCATCAGCTGTAACCAACATGATCCACACTTGAAAGGTTACCAGCACTAAAGAATAAAAGTGAACGTAAATGTATTTCAGCTTAATGATATAAAAAACTAGGGTTCCTTGGAGGAAGTTTGACATCAAAGCTCAGGAAACTGGGACTAGTTCACAAACTGCCTGTCTAGCAGAAAAATAAAGGACAAAACTCAAGTGCTGTAACAAAGAAAGCATCTTCAGCAGTCACAGCCTCTCATCGCTTCTCAAAGCTCATGATCCTGATGACGGGAACAAACATCACGGCCCTGGGCAACAAACTACACCCAGGAAAGCAGACTCATCACCTCTCTCTCTCTCTCCCCACAGCTCCAGATGTCCAGCTGCTACTGTGAATGGGGCTCTCAATGTGAGGTTACTGTCAAGGAGCCAGTTCTGATCACAGTCACGGACAGCAGAGAGAGGCAAAACCCAAGTCAAACACACTGAATGCAGCATGCACCACACAGATACTCTACCGTGTGCTCTGAAGGATGTCAAACAGAGAGCAGAGGCTCTAATTCTGCACCTCACCCCTAGGTGTTTAAAAAACTTAACTTCACAGAAATCAGAATCACAAAAACGTTTGGCTGAAGGGGCTGCTGGAACTCATCTGGTCCAAGCAGCTACCTGAAGCATGACAACTGCCAAAACTAACTGAGGAGAGGGCAGCACAAAGCACCGTGTCTAGCTGAGTCTTGAAAACTTGCAGGAACAAAGGTTAACGTCAAGTGAATTCCTTTAGTTATAAAACAGCACATTGTTATCTTACTTTGCAAACATCGTCTTACATTAAACTGAACTCCTGGTTCACCGAGAAGAGGGTTCCTTCTGTAAAGTCTTTGGGTGAATTGACTTGAGGTTCATACAATAAAACCTGACGTTTCAGCTTTGGAAATGCTACAAGAGACTACAGAGAAAAAAGGGGGGAAAGAATGAAAATAAAACACCAGATTTTCTAAATGGAAACAATTCTTTTTAAAGAAAATAGCTTGCTGTAGTGAGGCAACCACGTAGCCTCGAGGGCTTGGAGCTGCTAGAGGGCAACGCAGAGGTGCTAGTAAAACCAGAGAGGGGACACACTGCTTAGCAAGTCTCCTTTTGAAAGGGGTTAGTGCAAGTGAAACCATACAAAGAAGTAAAATGCACCAAGTCACGGCTACAGAAGTGGTGTTAAGTCTGATTTCTCCCCTTATTCATGAGCTAAATCATTAGAAGTCTGATCAAGCAAACGCTGAAGTTATGTTTAAGCAACGTGTATTTATCAGGTACCACTGATCTCCTGGAGTTAGACCAGCCCCTCTCTACAAACCACAACAGTAACTCTCTGCTTTAAGCAGCACGTGGCCCAAAAGATCTTGCTGTCTCCAAAAGCTTCAGTTAGATAACACCAGGCAGAAGAACAGGTTAATGTAAAGGCTGTGTTTCCTCAGCAGCAGTGCAAGGAGCCAGCATGAACTAGCAAGAAAGGTGTTCACATTTCAAAGTGTTATCTGACAGCTCTTTAAAAACACTAATTGAGTGTTTCCGGGTACGAAAACCAGGAAGACATCTGTTGCAAGAGAAAGGGAAATACCCATAAAGTCCTCCTAAGTTCTGCATCAGGGAGCTCCGTTGCCAGTTTAAGGTTTTCAAAGCTGATCTTCTCTCTGGGTCTTTGGTTCCACGCAAACAGCACAGCTAGCTGAAATGTTGTTACCTCCAAGTCATACTGGCCAACCTCATTCTTAAATGTTATCTGTGAACAAAAAGACAGTTTTACTCGTAAGCCTTCTACTCACAAGCCTTCTTAGGATTTACAGCAAGTCCACGCAGAAAGTACAGCCATCCCAGAATGACAGAACATTAGGGGTTGGAAGGGGCTTCGAAAGACCATCTAGTCCAGTCCCACCTAGCCCAAGTGACACAGGAACCTGTCCAGACCCAAAAGCACACACTCACAATTCCATTGGACATGAGGTGGTGCCAGTGCAGTTTTCTACCACTGTGATTCTTCTTATAAAATTCTTCCACTTCTGGGATGAGATCTTCTAATTCCGTGGGCAGTGAGACAAACACTTTTTCAGAGCTTCGGGACCAGGCGCCAGCGTTTAAGATTTTAATATTCACAGAGTCAGCTGTAAGACAACAGGGACGCTCCATGAACCTCCAGGTGGAAAAGACAGATAAACAAAATGCTTTCTTTTCTTCTACTCCAAATAAAACTACCATGGAGGACTGAGTTTGGAGGAAGTAGCAGGGTGTCTACCTACTTCAACAGCACCACTGGCTTTCTGCCAGCACCACTGATGCAGCTTTAAAGCACAGAGGCAGCTTTACAGCTGATGGTTGCAAGCACTACTCAAGGGTTTTCAGCAGTTAGCAGGTCCAAAACTGGATGTTCCTCAGCCTCTCTGCTCAGTGAAATTTAACAGAGATGTGATTTCAGCACTTCATAGCAGGCATCCAGCTCTCCTGCTGACACATGAAGGAGCAGCACAGCATGGGGCACTCATGAGGAATGATGAGGGTGTAAGGAAAGGAGTAGTTCAGGCATCCACTTGGTTGATGCTGATTTGAGCCCCTGCATGAAGTTTATCTACAGGAGTCTGCATCTACAAGACTGCTCATAACGAAAACCCACAGTAACTTACAGAATGATGCAGCTTCAGTGTCAACTGAAAGAGAAAGCAAAGACTACAGGCACTTCCGATCTAGGGGCAACAACACCCAGAAGACTATGTTCAACCTGCAGTCAATATAACTTCTAGCTCAGGAGTCAATTTTTGGCTAAGAGACATGAAAAAGAAGAAATCACATGAGTAGGGTACCTGGTAAAGCAAGTTTGTTGTTTTTGTGCATCTCTTTGAAGGCCTGGTTCAAGTCTTCAGAAACCTTGATATCCTGGAACATTCGAGCCAGCTTGTTCACGTAGTCAGCTGGCATCCCTACTTCCTGGACAAACAAACACAATGCTGAGCTATGATGTCAACAACTAGCAACAAAAAGCTCTATTTGAGAAATCAACTAATAAAATCAGTAATTAATGCTGTTCACATTCACGTACACGGGTAGAATCACTCTGTGGTAACAGTACCTCTGCAATGCAATACAGAGGGGTTTAGCGTGGATTCACAGAACATTAGGGGACTTGAAAGATCATCCAGTCCAATCCCCCTGCCACAGCAGGATCACCTAGAACAAGTTGCACAGGAACATGTCCAGGTGGGTTTTAAAAGGCTCCAGAGACGGAGACTCCACAAGCACCCTGGGCAGCCCCTTCCAGTGCTCTGTCACTTGAAGAAGGTCCTTCTCATATTGATGTGGAACTTCCTCTGTTCCAGCTCACACCCACTGCTCCTTGTCCTATCACTAGATGACACTGAGCAGAGCCTGGCTCCATCCTCCTGACACCCACCCTCCACATATTTATAAACATGAATGAGGCCACCCTCAGTCTCCTCCAAGCTCAAAAGACCCAGCTCCCTCAGCCTTTCCTCATCAGGGAGGCGAGTCATTAGCAGTTCCCCCTTAAGGGCACATAATGATTCTTTTGAAGAAATCTGAGTGCTGAAGAACAGACACACCAACAAATCAGTGAATTCTGAGATCTGGAGGAACGTTTAAGACACGCAAATGACACCGTAGGTAAAATGTCACAACTACAACACATCTCAAACTACTCACGTAGCTAACTGACAAGTACACACCAGTCTGCTGATGTGCATAGGGAATATGTGAGGTATGTTTATATATAAGATATAATATATAAGTGAATAAATAGAAATGTATATGAATAAAATATAGATCAATGTATGTTTAAATCTATCACTATTAGGATCCACATTCCTCTTAGAAAAGAGCAGCAGTGTTTTACTTTCACAAAGTATTGCAATGAAGCACAAGGTGTCCTGAGTAGCCTGCAACTTCAGATAAAACTCACCTCAGCAAGCAGGCATCTAAGTTCAAGGGTTGGAAATAATACTGCAAGGAAGAGACAAGCCCAAAGAAATACAGATGGCAGGCTACTCACTCTGAGCCACTCCACCATGTTCTCCTCAATTTCACTGTCAGCTGATATATCTAGTATCAGGCGTCTCGTTAAGTGAGCTTTGTGGTATCGCATGAAAACATCTTTGTTCTGTACATATTTAAGTACCAAAAGCTGTCAAAAAAGCAGATTTTAAGGTATTTATTGGCATCATCAATCAGACAAGTCTCCAAAAGCTGATCTAATGCCAGTGCAGACTGTCAAGTAGAAAAAGGCTACTTGGGGCTGCCTTAAGAGCAACTGTGTTAGCACAAACACAAGCATTAGCTGTGACTATTCCACACCACACCTCCAATTTATTCATCTGGCAACCACCAGGAACCTTCTTTCACATCAGAAAAGACACTGATACTGGTTACACTGAAGTCTCCTGTAGTGTTTTCTAGACGAACACTGGCTGCAGCAATGTTTTACAGTGACACAGGCATCAACTCAGCTGACTGACTTTATGAACTGAAACACAACACGAAGCACTGAAGATTTACCATATTCCAACACACACACTCACCCCCCTCTGATGACATAACCAACTCTGTTCCCTATTACTACACCCTGCATAAGGACTTTTGAACATGAAGGCCTCAAGCCACACAATGAATTCATCCGTCAGAATAATCAAGAAGCAGAAAGCAAAAACATACCACTTCTTTCAGCTTGGCTTCAATTTCTTCAGAGGTTAGTTTTTTGCTTAGTGGTGTTTTTCGTAACAACATGTCACAGTAATTAGCAAGAAGCTCAGGGCACTTGGATTCAGGCTGTGTTTTCAATCCAACACTGAAAAGAGAAGAACAACGTGTCTTCAGACCGTGTAGAATCCTGATGTTCTGGACTAGCAGCAGTGTTAAACAAGACAGGCCACTCTTTCCTGTTCTCCTTGGCAAGGATCCTTGTGAGACTACTGTAAAATCAGGGCTAACTCCCTTTCCTGTTTGAAAGCATAAATGCTACCCAGCATTTTCAGACAGCTTCTACAGCTTGATCATTCCCACTGCTTTTAATGTAGAACTAATAAAGGATGAGACTGAAACTACACTTTGTAGTAACTAACTGTCACATGGCAGTAAGTAAAGAGAGAGAAGAAATGCTGCAGTGAAAGGTGTCCCTTGTCTGATCTAACGCTTGTCTCAGGAACACCTCCTGCACCACAGGTCACAGGCTGCAAAACCCAGCATGGCTATCGTGTAGGAACAGGATGAAATGATTTTGTAACAGGTATCAACAGAGGACTATCAGCTTGGGGATTAGAAGCACGAGGATGCTACAGCAGAAGGACTGCTGGCTCTTAAAAATGTGTACAGGGTCACATTCTGAGCTGTTATCTAGACGGGTAAATAAAACAGCACCAAGGAGCAACCCCTTCCTAGAGTCAGATGGCACCAACTTGACTGCTAGTCTTAAGGGTCCAAAACAGAGGTAGCAGGAAAAATACCAGAGAAGCAGCTGTGGGGTTAGTCAGGAATTCAGTGATCTTGTTCATTCTCTCACTCTCTCTTCAACTAGTGCAGACAGACCTAAAACTCTTCAGACAACTCGTCCCTTTAATTCATGAAGCAGCCTGCAGTCTTCTGCCCTCCTAGTCTCTTGATTATTACAAGACAGAGCCCTGACTTAATCAGGGTGTTGGCAGGTACTTCTCAACGAGAGTCTTCAAGATCCTGACAGCAATGACAAATTCCCAAATTCCATATTCTTAGGCTGAACTTAATGGCACAAGTGAAGCAGAACAAAGTTTCATTTCTTCAAAGAGCTTGGCAAGACAAAAGCTGAACAGACCGTTGCGTTGTGCTGGTTTTACAGAAATCACTAGGCAGGTTTACCTTTAGGAGGGAAACACTGTTTGAAGAAGGTTGTGGTTTGGATGCTCCCAGGGAAAATGGAAACATGAGGAGAGAACTAAGAAGCTCCTCTACCTTGCCTACATGTATATGAAATGTACAAAGCAAGGATCCAGTCTTTCATCAAAGTGATCCTCCAGTAACACTAAACCAGCAAGAATAATCCCTGTCCCAGATTACCGTCAGTCTAACACCCAACACAGAATAAGAACCAGAATGCTGACCAGGGATTTATGCCCATCTATCCCTAACTAGAAGTAACTGGAGAGGGAAGCTGCCAGCTCAGCTACATAAGCTTTATTTCTGTAGTAAATCAGACTATATACTACATACAAGCAATCCCAGCTACCCAAATACACACAGACTGCTAATTCAAGTGGCAAATCACATGTTAAATGTTAAAGCCTTCTCTTGGCTGAATTAGCAGGGTGGCCACTGCAAGCATGATTTCTCTTCTTCAGCTACACAGTTTAAACAACTTCAGTAAACTTAGCAGACCTAAGACTAAGGAAGGTGGTGTTAAATTCAGCTGACAAACCAACTCATTCCTCTGCTGTAAAATAATAAATCTCCAGTTACTACAAATATATTTGAGTTTAAACAGGCTGTTATTCACTGATCCACTGCCACGTGGAGAGAGTCTCATCAGAGGCTGGCAATTAATTCACAGAACATTAGGGATTGGAAAGGACCTCAAGAGATCATCTAGTCCAATCCCCCTACCACAGCAGGATCACCTAGACCAAGTCACACAGGAACATGTCCAGGTGGGTTTTAAACCAGGTGGGTTTCTCCTCCAGAGAACCCGGGGCAGCCTCTTCCAGTGCTCTGTCACCCTCACTCTGAAGAAGTTCCTTCTCATATTGATGTGGAACCTCCTATGTTCCAGCTCACACCCACTGCCCCTTGTAAATTCCACAATGCAGAAGACCACAAAAGCAATTTTAAAATACAGCAATACTTAAAGAAGAAACCAAATCTTTAGCAATTGTTAAACCTTGGTTCACAGGGAGTTTTCTATGACTCACCCCTTCTGCTTCAACGGCAATTCAAGTTTAAATATTGTGGCATCATTCACAACTGCTTTGTATGCCTGCAACATAATCAGAGGTTGTTAGTGCTTCGCTTGATCTTGGTCTGGAACAAAGGTTTTACTGCTTTTTCAGTAACTCTAACATGAAATTAAGACAATCCTTTTATTAGTCCAAAGTTTGCAGGTCTGATTTTCAACATGAGGGTTCAAATCCTGTGAGTCAGTTTCCCATTAACTGGTATTTTGCCTTCCCCTCTTTTCCACTGACATACTACTCTCCTTTGAGCAACAAGATAGGGAGGGATTATGCAGAGTGAGTTGCATATCTGAAGTCACAGTGCTAGCCCCAACCAGGCAGTACATTCTAAACAAAAGGAGATCAAGGTGCTCAACACAAACATCATCTTCAACACTCAACACGAACACAGCTTTAAGCACAACTAGAATCTAACTTAAAAGCTGATGAGCTGGTAGGAAGTTCCAGCAGTAGTTTAGTTTGCACATTTACTAGAGTGAGAGCAGCTTCTAGTGCCAGTGAACGGGCACAAGGGTTTCAGAGACATCGTAACACAAATCACACTAACACAGACCACAACAGTTCTCAAACCAAACACAAATGAGCAGCACAGACACGTACCTTGTCTCTTGCAGTGAGAAATCTTGGATCATCTTGAAAAGCTTCTTTAACCAACTTACTAAAGCGATTAAATAGTGTGAGCAATTGCTCTACATATTTCTCAGAATCCTAGAGACAAGAATCAAATGTAAGAACAGGGCTCCACAGAATGCAGTGTGAGTAATCCCTAATCTTCCTAATCTGTGGCAATGGTAATATCCTTGAGCCTGCATACTATGAATAAGCATTCTATCCCTCTGCTCTGCACTGGAGTGAGCCTCAGCGTATACTGTCAGCACAGTATTTCTAAGATACTTTGTAGAATATAAACATAGAACATATAACTTCCAATAACATATAACAACATTTTGAACTTAAAAAAAGTCTTCAAGGACCAGTAAAAGGCACATTCTAACTGCTGCAGACACTCAGGCCTCCTAAACAGAGAGAAAAAAGACAATAAAAAGCTGAAACAGAAGAGTGGGGGAAAACCCCTCTTAATTTCCACACTAAATGACAACCCACATTGAAAGCAAAATTCAAATTCAATCAGGAAGTTGAATTCTGACAAAAAATTATTCTGCTTTTTTAATTAAGATGCTAACACAATCCTGCTGCACAAGCATCCCATGCACTTAATTTATACTCTTTACTGCAAACTGGATTCGTGTCTTTAAAGTTACAAGAGAAAACAAAGAACAAAAAAAAAAATTCTAAAGACATTTAAAACTTCCAGTGGATCACAGTGAGATGTTTAAAGTAAAAACTTCCAAAGTTAATTCCATTCATTTAACAACAGGCACTGGAATGGGCTTCCAAGGGAGGTGGCTGAGTTGCCATCCCTGGATGTGTTTAAAGATCATTTGGATGAGATGTTGAGGGATGTGGTTTAGGGGTGAACTTGTAAGGTAGGGTAGGTGGTTGGACTCGACGATCCCAGGGGTCTTTTCCTACTAGAATGATTCTGTGAACTTCTGTGAACTGCAAGTTTTTGTTATTTACTAAAAAAAATAACAATACACTTACAGTAGTAATAGTTTCAGCAGCTGCTACCATATCTGCAAGTCCAGCACTAACAATATGTTCTTCCAAGTCTTTCAGCATCGGCTCTATGCCATTTGGAACTTTATCCATCAGTGAAAACATTAAATGCAACTCTGAAAGACACAAATACTGATAAATCCACCAGTCAGAGACCACCACAAAAAACAAATACACTGCACTTCTGCTAGGGACCTCTCACGTGGAGCACTGAGCATGGGAAGAGCAGGTAATCCAATTTATCTGTTAAAGATGTTTCAACACTGTCCTAATTCTGGTCCCACAAGGAGATTGTTCTGAAGGAAGAAAGAGAAATACATTGCAGTGCTCTATTTGTTTATGCACATAGCATCATGAGCTGGAATAAAACCCCCTAAGGCCAATGGCAATTTTGATTAAGTCCAGCTTCTCAGTATAAGCAGAAATGGTTCTTTCAGTTGGAAGCCTACAGCAGTTTATGCTGGAAATTATTGTATGGATACAAGCCTCCCCCCATTTAAAGCCAGAGCTGTGTGTCTTCCAGTACCATCTGCAATACTTGAATTCAAAGCAAGCCAATGTCTAAAGTAACCAAAACTCAGGTAAACAGTTCTCAGCTTTAAAAACTGATAGGGTTTATTTGCCTACTCTTTGTGAGGGTATTTCAACACTCCTAAAAAAAAAGGTTATTCTAAAAAAAGGTACTGAAACATCAATAATCATCTTGACAAAGCTGTCCACAAAGGAGCACGGGGATTAAGGCCAATAGATTGCTTTGGAGAGACAACAGAGATTTGAAGTAAACACAGCAAAGGACTCTGCTTAATGAAGTAGAATGAACTGCTCATGGACTTTGATTTCATGGATTGGCTTCGTTTTCTAATACTGCATCTACTCTGAAAGGGGGGCAAAAGCCACAGGCCCTGCCTTTGCATCCTGCCCTGTAACACTTCAGTCAGTGACATCAAGATCCTGCCGTCACCAAGGGGAAAATGTGTCTTATCCACTTCTGTACCCCAACAACTGCTGCAGAATCAAACACAAAAAGCAATGCTCAACTCTTATAGGATATAATTTTGCAAGTTAGAGAATAAAACTAGTAACAACCTTCCATAAGAACAAGCAGTGCTAGTAGAGGCAACTCAGAACGGGCTAAAGCATGAGATAAATCAGGAAAAAAATGGAATCAGAGGTGTGCTCAGGGCAATGTAGATACCCTGCAAGTGACAGCAGCGTGCTCGTACGTAGGGGAAAGTCCAAAAAGCTCCCTTCACTGTTACTGGATCTTTTCATTTGTAGTACCTGTCCAGATTAGAGCTGGAGCACCTCTCCTGTGAGGACAGGCTGAGAGAATGGAGGCTGTTCAGCCTGGAGAAGACAAAGCTCCAAGGGGAACCTTACAGCAGCCTTCCAGTACCTGAGTGGGGCTACAGGAAAGCTGGAGAGGGACTTTTTACATGAGACTCTCTAGTGACAGGACAAGGGGGAATGGTTTCAAGCTGAAAGTGGGAAGACTTAGATCTCAGCAAGCAATTTATCACTGTGAGGGTGGTGAGGCCCTGGAACGGGCTGCCCAAGGAGGCTGTGGGTGCCCCTTCCCTGTAAAAGGTTAAAGGCAACTTGGTCTAGTGAGAGGTGTCACTGCCCGTGAGAGGGGGGTTGGAACTAGATGATTTCTGAGGTCCCTTCCAACCTAAACCACTCTATGATGCTATGAAGCTATACTTTAAAAAGGATGAAAGGGAGGAAAAGATGGCAAAAAAAAAAAAAGGGAAACAAAGAGCTATATTAAAGGGTTCTACATCTGCTTCTGTAAACAAGAGTTGGGGCAAATAATTCAGGACAAAATTATTCAGTGGTCTCTCTTAATAAATGCTGGCAAAGGAAAACTTCAGGAGCATTTCATAAAACTGCAGGAACCTACAAAAGTCCCTGAATATTCTTCAAAGACAGATTTCAAAGTACCAAATCTAAAGGATCATTTCCTTGGAATTTCTCTCAGAAGATGCTATGACATTGAAATCCATATTGCAGCTGTTGGGGCACTGGGGTTCCCTTTTCATTCTGTATGCACAGAAGCCACGAGTGCTTTCTATTTCTGCTATAAGAATAAAATCTCAGCCTTCCATCCCTTTACTACAAGCAAACAAAACCACACCAAGCAAATTCTGAAGAGCATTTGCTAGTTATGACACATCTCCAATCATTTTTAGTTTCAGAACATCAGTGCCTGCCTTCCTTTGCGTGGCAGGTAAATACTCAGTACTTAAACTAATGGGATCTTTTACAGTAGTGCCTGGCTCGTAGCCAAAGCAGCCAGTCCTTTTTTTGGTCAGATGCTGTTTCATTAAGAAAACAGAATGAAATACTTTGAGGTGAAAAGTCAGAAAGACACAGGCAGAAGTGAAGATCTCCAGAGGCCCCTTCGAACCACCACCATTCTGCGATACAGCAGAGGATGAGAAGGAACTTCTTCACGGTGAGAGTGACAGAGCACTGGAAGGGGCTGTCCAGGTGGGTTGTGGAGTCTCCTTCTCTAGATACATTTAAAACCCACCTGGATGTGTTCCTGTGTGACTTGGTCTGGGTGATCCTGCTGTGGCAGGGGGATTGGACTGGATGATCTTTCGAGGTCCCTTCCAATCCCTAATGTTCTGTGATACTATCTGATGTACATACTACTATGAATAGCTCCAGTCTTTAAATAGTTTTCTTAATCATCTGCACCTACATCCTTCATTAAAACATTTTAACAGCACAGGGATGTCTTGAAAGACATTTGAAAGAGATGCTTGAGTTTTTATATACTACAGTGTTTTGTAACCAAGCAGCATCATGGGGCAGTTACAACCACAAGGAATCAGGCTGCCTAGTGGGGTTGTGGAGTCTCCTTCTCTGAAGACATTTAAAACCCACTTGGATGTGTTCCTGTGGGACTTGGTCTAGGTGATCCTGCTGTGGCAGGGGGATTGAACTAGATTATNGATTGGACTGGATGATCTTTCGAGGTCCCTTCCAATCCCTAATCTTCTGTAATTCTGTGAAAGAGGAGTGTGTGAGTACTTTAACAAGTTTCTCAAGCAAGATGCTTTGGATGCTCTAGACCAACCCTTCTGAAGCCCTGCATTTAACTGAGTCTCCTGTATTCTCCCAAAGGCTGTAACATACACTCATGTTTGCTGGCTCTCTAGATTTAGCTCTGGGCTGCTGCCAACAATCATGCTGCTGGATGAACAGATCAAGATGACATAGTTTTGAGGTCAAATTGCCAGCTCTACAAGCGAGCATTTTCTATACTCTTCAAAGTCATAAAAGAGCTTTCACATCTGCATACAAATGAAAACTTCATACAGACATCAGCAAATGCTCCCTGGCTGCAGGATACTGAGACTTAAAAAAACCCAAAACCTACGATTTCAGCTTTTTGGTTTTAATTTCCCTACTTAATGATGGCATTTTAATGACTTGTCTAGTTTAGTTTATCACCAGGGCCAACGCAAGACATCTGAACCACTCTAACGTCTCAATTTATGACTGGAGAATTCAAAAACCAAACGTTTGGAAACTTCAAAAAGGCAAGCAGAGTGAACTTTCAATACTCAGTGACCTATCAGATATAAAACCAGATGAAAAACTTGCAGAGGTTTTGTTCACTGACCTGTTGGTCCTGCACCAATAGTCAGAGCAGGAAAAACGTCTCCTTGCTTTTCAGAAAAAACACTTTGTAGAGATAATTTCTAGGGGGAAAGGGGTAGTGGGGGTGGAATGAAGGGGGAGTGTTCATATCTGAACTAGTCAGATGGAAATAAGCCTCCAGAACTGGTCTATGTAAGGACCTTAAGTTATAGGAATAAAGAGAACAGAAAATATTCTTTCTTTCAAGTAAGATGAGAGCTATCCACTCATTCAGACAACGGGTAATTCATTCATATCACACACACAGCTTCAAACCTGTCACTGCACACGCAGGTTTCAGAAGTGATACACGAAAATACTACCCAGTGATCATTGCTTTTTGTGGGATAAAACTCCCCACATGCAGTAACATTTTATCTACGAAAACACTGACAGCATCTATTAAAAACAGTAATTTGATCTATCTACAAGCACATCTATTTTTACACAGCTGCTGCTGAGTTCATCCCGCGCTGCTCTTGAAGCTTCACTTACTTTCTGTTTCATTTCGCTTGATCATGCCTTGGCATTCAGCTAAAATAGTCTCTTTAAAAGATGTCACCAGGGCATTGACGCAGCACTCCATTAGCTGAAATATATCAAACACAGAGTTAGCTCATGTAGCAACGTGAACATCAAAGTCTGGTCTGACTCAAGAGGGACACAAAACCTCGCCTATTCTAAACAACTAGTCTCTAGAAAGTCATTTATTCACCAACTCCTGAAAGTTATGTGTAGTTTGAGTAAAAACTATACAGGAAACTGTATTTCTTCAAAATGTGTAGGTTAGTAAATGCGCTAAACTCTCTTCCAAACCAGTAATGAGCTTAATATTCCTGTCGCCTCTTTTCCCTCAAGGGAGCCATCACTTTTGGAACACCAACTACCCTACTTAGTTTCCAAGTGTACATCCAAGAGCTAAGAATAGTTCTCATTCCAGCATACCCTACTTGGACCAGGCTGGCTGCCTCGAGCAAGACGCCATGGCTGCGTCTAGAACAGAATCAGGACCATCTCTCTTTTGTCAGGCTCTTTACACGGGTCACCATTTAGAGCTGTCTGAAATGAAACTTGTCAAAAGATATGAAATACATTTTGATCCGCTGCAGAAAGTGAGAGATTTAAAAGGGTGCTCACTGAAAATAACCTGCTTCCTAAACTGATTTCAGCACGGACAATTTTGAATCATTCATTGCCATTAAATCTCCCTCCAGAATCTGAACTGTGTAAAACACTGCTTGGGAGGGGGGGGAAGTAAAATAAAAAACACCAAAAAGATTCTTTATGGTAAATGGCCATATCAGGCAATCTAGAAAAGGTCTAATGTCTGGTAGACAGCAGGATGACCATGAGCCAGCAATGTGCCCTTGTGGCCAAGAAGGCCAACGGCATCATGGGGTGGATCAGAAGGGAGACCGGTTAGCAGATGGAGAGAGGTTCTAGTCCCCCTTTACTCTGCCCTGGTGAGACTGTGTCTGGAATATTATGTCCTGCTCTGGGCCCCCGAGTTCAACAAGGACACAGAACTGCTGGAGAGAGACCAGTGCAGAGTCAACAAAGATGATGAAGAGAGTGGAACATCTCCCTGATGCGGAAAGACTGAGGGAGCTGGGTCTCTTGAGCCTGGACAAAAGGAGACTGAGGGGTGACCTCATTAATGTTGATAAATATGTGAGGGGTGGGTGTCAGGAGGATGGAGCCAGGCTCTGCTCAGTGGCATCTAATGATAGGACGAGGGGCAGTGGGTGTCAGCTGGAACAGAGGAGGTTCCACAACAATGTGAGAAAGAACTTCTTCACAGTGAGAGTGACAGAGCGCTGGAAGGGGCTGCCCAGGTGGGTCATGGAGTCTCCTTCTGTGGAGACTTTTAAAACCTGCCTGGGTGATCCTGCTGTTGCAGGGGGATTGGACTAGATGATCTTTCGAGGTCCTTTCCAATCCCTTACTTACTGTGACTCTGTGATAATCAGCACTAAGAAAATTTGTGTTTGGAAACAAGTTAGCCAGCTCCATTCTCATCTGCTGTTAAGCATATAACACACATAAGTCATACCTGATTCAAAATGAAATACAATCAGCCTGAATAAAAACTTGCCTTAAATCTGAACATTTAATCTACACTTACTATTAAACATCTGTAGAATCAGTTGTCAGATTAGAAATACAAATTTTTGCAGGAAAAAAATAGAATGAATTATAAAATCCTCAGAAAATCAGCTGCTTAATATGAACCCACTGCTACCAAATACCAGTGTAACACACACAAAAATAAACTGCAGTGTAGTGATAGTGCAGAATTTCCAGTTACTTACTGCTTCTACAGAGTTACATTCACGCCTTGTTTCTAAGTATCGTAGTGCTCTTTTCTCTTCTTCTTTAAGTTTAGCATCTGCCTGTGCAAAAGGAGAACAGCAATCATTTGAAGCACTAACACTTTCCAAACAAAGTTAAACAGAATTTGTACTTACATATTTCATATAATTCTGTACACCGTTTTGTTGTAAGTAAGAAGGAGCCTGTGTTCTATAAAACCTCTCTGTTGAATCCAAATACGCCTTTTCAAAGTTATCCCGATATATCTGAAGTTTATCTTCAGGATTAGAACAAAGGTTAACTGCAAAGAGAAAGTCCAAACTTACTCTCAAGGCTTGGAAACTTACGTGGCTAATAATAAGCAGATCTCTCTCGCTTTTGTGAGACTTGTATGAAAAGGTTCTACTGAAAAATGGGAACCATCCTATAAACACAAAATTGTATCCAAAATTGTCCAGTTTTCAATCCAAAAGGACTTAAGATTGTAGCACGCTCAAAAGAACCACAGACCTTTTTCCAGCATTTCAGATATGAAGATGTTGTAACCAGAAGTACAGATAAAATTCTAAAATTTGAAAGAAAAAAACCCCAAAACAGCCAACAAACCAACAAGCTCAACACCCAAAGTGAAAACTCCTCCACCTGACTGTAAAAACTGCTTTTCTTAGACACTGTTCCTAGAAAGCCAATGTCACTACTTTCTTTTTCCCCCCTTGATTTACAAAAACAGATAGTGAGTAAACTTACTGCTACCCAGCAGTGCTTTGCACCATCTGGAAAAGTTTCCACTGCACTAAATTGTTACAGAGAAATAAATAAATACAGAAATAAAGGCCTTAAATGGAACCTGCTTAAAAACATTAGAATTGGACACCTACAGCTCCTGGAAGGTGTCCAGAGGAGAGCAACTCAAATGATCAGAGGGCTGGAGCACCTCCACTACGAAGACAGGCTGAGCAAGTTTGGGCTGTTTAGTCTGGAGAGGAGGAGGCTCCCAGGTGACATTCTAGCAGCTTTCCCGCATCTGAGGGGGGCTACAAAAAGGCTGGGAGAGGGCTTTTTACACAGATGTGTAATGAGAGGACAAGAGGAAACAGTTACAGACTTGAAAAAGGGAGACTTAGGTTGGATGTTAGGAAAAAATGTCTCCCTGTGAGGGTGGTGAGACGCTGCAACAGGTTGCCCAAGGAACTGATTTGTGGCTGCCCCATCCCTGGAAGTGTTCAAGGCCAGGCTGGCTGGGGCCCTGAGCAACCTGATCTAGAGAAGGTGTCCCTGCCTATGTCGGGGGTTTGGAACTAATTATCTTTAAGGTCCCTTCCAACCCTGGCCATTCTACGATGCCACTTGAGAAAGTGTTAGCCTCCGGTTTAATTCTATGGGCTGCACAACTTTGAAGAAGAGGCAGGCAGGCAACGGTGACACATCATAGATACACAGATCTGCTTCGCAAGTAGTCTTAGGTGCAGCCTTTTTAGTACTTCCTTCTCAAACTGCCTAAAGAATCACAGAACATTAGGGATTGGAAGGGACCTTGAAAGATCATCTAGTCCAATCCCCCTGGCACAGCAGGATCACCTAGATCAAGCTGCACAGGAACATGTTGAGGTGGGTTTTGAACGTCTCCAGTGAAGGAGACTCCACAACCACCCTGGGGAGCCCGTTCCAGTGCTCTGTACAGATAGGAGCACAGACAAACATGTGCAACTCTAGAAACTCAAAAAGTATTCTTCTCCTTGAAAACACTGACTTTGCAGGAACTGATACGTAACTAGATCACTTAGAAGTTAAAGATTTGCAGGAGAATTTTAAACAGAACATAACTGGTACCCCATACAACAACCACCATCAAAAAAAAAAAATCAACACAAAATGCCAAGACAATCACTTCAACCTTGGAGAACTGCCAACTTCGTATGAAATTCATGCTTTGCAGTGAGGAGACAACAGAGACAGATGGGTCTGTGCAAGACATACCGTACGACTCTCGAACGCCAATAACAAGCTGAGAGTCGAAAGCTTCTCCTAGTCGTTCAGCATGAACCAGCTTCATTGCACTGTCCTGAAGTCTGTTTTTTATATTTGAAAATATGGATTCATTCCACGTGTCTAGCATGAGCTGTGCATAGAGAAGGAAAAGAAAAAAACCCTTTCAGAAAAACACACTCAGACATAAGGTTGTGCAAAGGAAATACAAGAAATCAGAAACAGAAATTAACATGTTGATAGTGCAGCTCCTTTTTCAGAACTTGATCCCGCTCTGGACTTGTTACAGGAGTGTTATTCAGCTGACATTCTAAGCTTACCTCACTGAAGTGGACAGCTAGGGGAAGCAGGATTTCATTCATATACTAACTCCATCATTCTGCATCATTTCTACAATTCAGGTGTCTTTCTCAGCCATGTAATGTGTCAGGAGTTGCAGTTTCAAGGCGTAGTTCTGAGCCCAACACCCAAAACACTGTTTGGCAGGCTCAGCCACAGACAAACAAACCCAAAAACTCATTTAACACCACAGTTATAAAAAGAAATAACCTGATTGTTCTGGGTTTAATATGTTCAATATTAATTAATAAACGTATCATTTACTTTTAAAATCCCCATCTCACTGCTGAGTTTCTAAATTAGTTACAGAGGTTCCTAAGAAAATCCTCATCACTCAAAGGTTCATGCCTTCATATTTCATTGTGTGTGTCTGTCCATCCCCCCTCCCCCAAGCTCTGTTTTGGTGACAGCTACTGACACTGCTGCCAATGGATTGCGTTACCCTTGTTCACCAGCCCCGATGTGCTGCAGCCAGGCAACACAAAAAGGTCCCTGGCACGCCAGGCCAAACTAATGGCCACCTAAGCTCCAGCAGCTGTTCAGCAGCAAACATTCGAAGCATGATATATGTTTGATAAAAGCTGGTATTTGCTTTAGAATTAAAGTTACTGCAGACATTGTTTTTCCCCTAAACACTGGATCTGGCTCTCTCCATAGCCACTGAACACCTAAGGAAATTAAGGCAGAGCTTAGAAGATAATGTTGACTTTTTTCCTACCAGCTTTACCTTGCAATGGTGAATAAACTTAATAAAATTTATCTCAGGATGGCTTGACACAGTTGTATGGCAAAGTTAACAGTAATGATTAGATGGTCTTATTCCATCCTTTGTTCTTAACTTCTCCTTAATTGCCTCTCAATTTCAGAGACTGAAGTCCTATGTGTTAGAAGGGAATTATTCAGAACACTGGAGCACTCTTGCAAGCAAAGTTTTATTTGGTTATGCTTCCTCAGCTACTGCTTTCATTACTTTAACGCTACTGATGCTGCACTGTGCTACTGCAGAACTGGTTTACAAGAGCTGAAATGATTAAAAGTGGGTTATAAAACAGAGAGATAGCAGCAAGCAGCCTGGCAGGCACATTAACAGCTTTGTCATGGTCAAACTGCTTTTAGACATCATGGATAAGGAAGCTGACGCAGGTATTTGGAGGAAAACACGTGTAGTTTTAGGTGACTATGAAGAGCTTCTCAAGCATGGGGAAAGTTTTCACGAGGCGTACTTTAGGAGACTACAGAGACCCATGCTAGAAACAGGACGTGATCTTCAGTGGTGGACATTCTGGGATCTGATGTCCTGATCATGAGATGGTCCTAACTAGACTGCATATGAGAGACAGGTTACATCTCTCTCAGTTCCAGTTCTGAACAAAATCTATATTAATGAGACGCCAGTTCTTTTCCCCATGTTCTCCACTCCACTTTCTTGGTTTTTAACCCATCTCTTTAGTTCTCCTGCAGACAGTAGAGTTATGAGTTCAGGTTTACCAGATCTTGGAGAGCCAAAGAATCACTCATGCCTTCTCCAATAAACCATGGAAACAAGGTAACTTGAGGTGGTGATTCCTCTTTTTACTACTGCTCTCTCTTCCTTTTCTCGAGAGGCACAGAGGATCAGATGTCACAACAGGAGGGCAAAGAAAATACCTTGCCCAATGTAAAGTTTTTTATTCTTCCCATAATGGGGATAGGGGGACAGTTAAAATAATCTAAAGACATCTCATTTCCCTACAGATACTTTCTGCAATGAAAATGAATGATGCTAAACTAAAGGACTCAACACTTTACAACTGATCCGCTCTGTTTTAATTCTAATAAAAGACTAAAGTAGTTTCAAGGACCATTATTCATGTGACTCAGAACACTCAGCAATCCACTTGCAAAACAGCATCATTTCCTTATGTGTTTGAATGAAATAGTAAACCTCATCCTCACAAGATTTTACGAGTCACATCTTTCCATTGATAGATATGGCCGTTATTTAATTTAAGATGACAGTATTGAAGGTCATTTGTAAAATACAACAGTTGTGCCTCAGTTAAGATCTTGGCCAGCAAAATAAACTAGGAGTAGCAAAACTACTCACTTACATAAGCACATTTGCTACTCACAAGTATGGAAACAGCAGGTGAATGTACAAGTGCTTCCAGCCCCAGGATTCAAGTCATAATTGCAAAACATAAAACCCAAAGCAAACAAAATCCTCAACACCCCAAAAACCTGAAAGGCCAACAAAGAAGTGCTTTAAGCACCTGAAGAAGACTGCTAATAGCCAAAGCAAAAGTGGAGAAACCACATGAAAGTATCCTGGAGGGAGGAGAAATAAGCTGCAGCGCTGTTCTGGCCCTCAGACCGCAGCAAAGTGATCTGTCATATTACACGATCGGTGTAATTTCATCTCGAGATCCAGAACCCCTTCTGGACTGCTGCTGCAAGCAGAGCGCTGTGTGACAAAACTCTTAATACCTCTCACGTACCTTTCTAACAATACTGTCTTCTACATTAGACTTCTTGTTGCTGCCCTGCTTGCCCATTAAAGTGATCTCCAACTGACAGAACGGCTTGGGCAAAATATCACACTGCGTGAAGAACTTGCGCCACTCCACGATGTACGCCTTTAGTAAAGCTGTATCATCTTGATGACTCAGCACTCTCTGTGAGATGGGAGGAGAAGAGAAGGTCATTTCTAAACACCTTATGCACAAAATACAGATTGCTTTTGCTTAGATTGAAAATAACTCCCATTATTTCAGAAGAAGAAACTCTATGTATTTAAGCTTAGGGAAGTAGTTATCAACCCACGGCACATGGACCATTTGCCCAGGTAGTCAAGAAGGCAAATGGCATCCTGGCCTGGATTAGAAACTGTGTGTTGAGCAGGAGTAGAGAGGTGATCATCCTGCTATACTCAGCACTGGTGAGGCCACACCTTGAGTACTGGGTCCAGTTTTGGGCACCTCAGTACAAGGGAGACATTCAGGTGCTGGAGAGAGTGCAGAGGAGGGCAACGAAGCAGGTGAAGGGCCTGGAGAATCGGTCTGATGAGGAGACATGGAGAGAGTTGGGGCTGTTTAGTTTGAGGAAGAGGAGGCTAAGGGGAGACCTCAGTGCTCTCTACAACTATCTGAACGGACATTGTAGAGATGTTGGAGATGGTCTCTTCTCACAGGTAATCGGTGACAGAAACAGAGGGAAGGGTTTCAAGCTCCAACAGGGGAGGTTTAGATTTGACATCAACAAAATATTCTTTATTCTTCAAGGAAAGAGTAGTCAGGCACTGGAATGGGCTGCACCATCCCTGGATGAGTTTAAAAGACACTTAAATGTAGTGTTGGGGGATGTGGCTTAGGGCTGAACTTGTAGAATTGATGGTTGGGCTCCATGATCCCAAGGGTCTTTTCCAACCTGAATGATTCTGTGATTCTACGATTTCTAGAGGCTAAAGACAAGTAAGAGCAAGTAAATAGCCAATATGCATACATCTTCCAAAACAACCTTTTTTTGCTTTTCTTTTAAGCCATCTGCAGGTCAAAAAGATTAAAACCTTTCATGTAAAGGTATGTCCTGTACAGCCTTATCTAAAAGCAGTAACAAAACTAAGCCTGTAAGGACCATGTTATATCCTATAGAGCTTAATTCAATTGTATATACTAACAGACCGGTAGACCCAGACAGCTAGTTAGCATGTGTCTTTTATTAAAACCTGTAAACTACATTGCAAAAAGGGTATCATGGTGCCTAGAGAGATGCCTCTCAAACAGCAGCCAACACAGACCGTATCAAAAGCCACAGCTCAGCAGAGCACTTATGCATGTAAGCAAGTAACCTGGTGGAACTTTAAAGTCTACATTTAGATTCCTGGTTCTACATAGGCCTTTGTAAGAAGCTACCTTCCTTCAAGCAAAGCCTTAGTGGCATAAACCTTTTCAGTAATGGCTTTACAGACTTTCATTTTCTCCTTTCTGAACTTTTATCACAGGATTTCTACTCTTTAAAATAAATTGACATCAACCTCCCTTAGAATTCTTAATTACAGAAAACATCTTTTGCCATACATTTCACAAACACCAACATTTCCTCGAGTCCAATGACAATCTCAATCATTTTGGGGGAAGCCCATAAAACCAGCAGCAAAGATTGCTGAGTCGATAGCACGAGTACTTCTAGTGCTTCATACACACGGCTTATTCTAAAGCCATCCACGAACACGTCAGCACAGCACCGAAGCTACACAAACAGCATCTTTCTTCCTACAGCAATTTGTTATAGAAAATCTTGCCTCAGGAAGTTTTTGAGTGGAAGAAGATTCCTTAAGTACCGCTGGATAAATGAAAATAATGCTATGTTTTGGGGTTTTTTAATATGACATAAAAAAAAAATCATTGCCCACCCCAGTTTCAAGGACTGTGAGAAAACAATGAGGCAAGGCAAACGCTTGAGGCTAAGGTTTTTTTCAGTCTATAGAAATTTGCAGGGTAATTGTGATCTCCATAATATCAGAGAATTTCAAACAAAAAAGCGATGCACTTAGACTCAATGAAAAGTCAGAATGAAATGGTTATTTTCTAACAACATGAATGCAAGTTATGAAACGTTAAGAACTTACTGCTTGTGCCTGCTTAATGAAATCCAGGATGTCTTCCTTCAGAGCCTGGTGGATTTTTGCTGGACCTTTATCATCCCACAAGCAAACTGCGTGTACATCTCTAGAAAAGAATGTACCCATCTCTTTAGTTAAACAGCTACTCAGTGCTGCAGCACATGAGGCTCAGAACAGTCATAATTTAAGTAGGTTTAAGAACTGAATACATGTTCTGTCTAATGTTGTTAGTGACACAACAATGTTAGCGACACACACAACAAAACACATTTGGAGAAGAGACTGAAGCTACTAAGAAGTCTGGGAAGCAAGTAACAGTAACCTATATAGGAAAAGGCTCTGGTCCAGAAAGACATCTAGAAGCCAATTTTGTTTTCAATAACTTGTGTTGCATTAAGGGTAACTTTTAAAGCTTTTCTTTGACAGTGACAGAAATCAGTTGCCAGTAGAAGTATTATCATTCATCCAGTATTATTCTAAAACACTCTCATTAACACGTGGCCTTCACGTGCAGTCTCACAATCCAAGCACTACAACACCTTTGTGCTTCAAATGAAACACCTTCCTTGTGAGAAATCTGACCTCAGGGGCATCAGGTAATTTAAAAGACATTTTAATTAGTTCAAATAGTTCACTCAAATGCTACGTGACAGTGGCAGCACTTCAAGATGAAATCTTACTGCAGGAAACCTACCAAACAGTGTCAGGAAGCAAAATCCCATTAATCAACATTCAAATAAATTCCTGTTTTCCTAGCTGACAGCCCCAAAGTGTAACTCAATTCCTACATTCCTTCCCTACTACAGATTAAATAAAGCAAGTTACAATCCTAGCCATACATCATATATAATGTGGCCTAGTGAGCCCTTTTTTTTTGTTTTAACTCATTACCTTCCTTTGGATCTCCTTCCTCCTTTCAATATTAAAGCCACATCTTTGCAGGAAAGCAACTCTATGATTTCATTCCTAATAAATCAAAACCACTGATGGACCATTAATTCAATACAAAAGTATCTTTTTAGTTTAACTGAAAAGACAAAACTTTCAAGGTAAAAAGTTCCATTGATGCAGATCTCAGGTGATGTCCAAGGATTCACAAAGGCTCCACCCAACTTGTGAGACTTACACAACTTCCACACAAATAGAAGGTGCTTCTCTATTTAGAATGTCTGTTTCCTGACAGCAGTGGAAAAAAGCAATACTGGATAATTAAAGAGCAGGCAGAAGACACCTACAGATTTTGAATTCTTATTACAAAGCTTCACAAAGAGCACTGTCCAAAAATAGGGACATGGAAGAGTCGGATCTGTTCCTTCAATATCCTTAATTTAGCTATAAAAGTTACTTCAGTTCCATTCAATAGTTCAGAAATTTCAAGACAAACAGAGAATTATTCAAGTAGTTATTTTTAAATGAAAGCAATGACTCAGAACTGAATTTGTACCTTAACTACACCAGTTTTCTGGCACTACTATAGCTGAGACATGGTAAAATATTAAAATTCATTACATGACAAACTACCTTTCCTTTTGGTTGACAGAAAAGCGTGACAGGTGCAGTAAGAGGGCTGTAAAAAGAATCACTGCACCGTCCTCATCAAACAGCACAATAAAGATACCAACTACAGCAAAAGAAAGGCTGAGGGAGCTGGGTCTCTTTAGCTTGGAGAAAAGGAGACAGAGGGGTGACTTTATTAATCTTTGTAAGTATGCGAAGGGTGCGTGTCAGGAGGATGAAGTGGCATCTACTGATAGGACAAGGGGCAAAGGGCGTGAGCTGGAACATAGGAGGTTCCACATCAGTATGAGAAGGAACTTCTTCACCGTGAGGGTGACAGAGCACTGGAACAGGCTTCCCAAAGAGGCTGTGGAGTCTCCTTCTTTGGAGATGTTTAAAACTTGCTGGGACATGTTCCTGTGCAACTTAATCTACGTGATCCTGCTGCGGCAGGGGGGTGGAGGTCCCTTCCAATCCCTAATGTTCTGTGATTCTGTGGACAAGACTGTCTTCAGATAAAAAAAGGCTTTTGAGACAGACTTTTAAACCAAGAGACACTGCAGATTTAAGTTACAACTGCATTTGAGGGAAAATGATGCTGAGATAAAGATTATTTTAGATATACTTTCAGTATACAAGTTGTAGCTCGCTTCCACATTATGTTGACAGACGTCACACTATGTGTTTTAAGAAAAAAAATCATCACCCAAAAGGAAGCAACGTCTGGCTTTTTTGGAAAGAGGCAAATGGTAGATTTTTTAGAAAGCACAGTAAAGCAAACACTGTCTGAACAACATCGTATGTGTATTATTCTTAGGGGATAGAAACATTCAAACCATTCCAGTTGATCTGCAGTACCCTGTTACTTCAGTAGCATTTTGAAGTTATTTTAGAAGAAAGCCATTCAAACCACAATAAACACTCAGCAAGCTGCCTTTAAAAGAAATTACTGCCTAAGCAATAAACAACAATTTCTAATTCTAATGAGAGGTTTGTGGACAGGTACAATGTACAGTGTACAGTTTGTACAGTGTACAAACGAGTACAGGTACTCGTTTACTATGACCAGCGGAAGCAAAAAACTCTGTTGCTCTTTCTCCATCCTACTTGCAAAGATCTCAGTCTCAGCAAAACTCTACTTTGCCACATACGCAGTGAGGTAGGGATGTTTACTGCTCAAGGAAACTTGTAGTAGTACTTTTGTTTCGTGTTCTCACACAGTCCATGTCGTACCTGACTTCTGTATCAGAGGTACTACCATCACTGTGCTGCTGTCATGCAGAAGGACACAATACAAACAAATTTACTTACGAAAACAGATCAAACCACTGCTGTTTTGTGACAGACTCCTGACGAAGAAGTTTCAGCACGATAGGGCGCATGAAATCCCATTTGTCTTCAAACTGAAGCGAACCTTTATTCTAAAAGGAACAAAACATTGTTCTTAATAAAAGTTTCTTACTGAAAGTGATAATTAAGGATTGAAGTTTCTACAGTTAACATAGAAAACCCATTATCTTCTCCAAGGTGTGCTTCGTAAGACAGCATGCACTCCCTCTTGCTGAGCTACAATGCTGTGGCTGAACATTTCTGCAATTAAGTAGTACTTTTAGAAGTGATGGAGCTGTTATTTGTTTCTTAGAAGCTTGCTAGCTTTCCAGTTTTGGGCACCTCAGGACAAGGGAGACATTGAGGTGCTGGAGCGAGTGCAGAGGAGGGCAACAAAGCAGGTGAACGGCCTAGAGAATAAATCTTATGAGGAGAGACTGAGTGAGTTGGGGCTGTTTAGTTTGAGGAAGAGGAGGCTAACGGGAGACCTCATCGCTCTCTACAACTATCTGAAAGGACATTGTAGAGATGATGGTGCTGGTCTCTTCTCACAGGTAATCGGCGACAGAGCCAGAGGGAAAGACCTCAAGCTCCAACAGGGGACGTTCAGATTGGACATCAGGAAATAATTCTTCACAGGAGTTGTCAGGCACTGGAACGGGCTGTGCCATCCCTGTTTGAGTATAAAAGATGCTTAGATGTAGTGTTGAAGAATCTGGTTTAGGGGTGACCTTGTAGAGTAGGGTTGATGGTTGGACTTGATGGTCCCAAGGGTCTTTTCCAACCTGAAGGATTCTATGATTCTTCCTTTACTCACTGCATTGTCTACAACAGAACAAGTTCTACCAAGTGTTCTCCACTTGTTAACGGACTTTTACATGGACAACGCAAACTAGACTTGGTCAGATTTGCCATGATACACACAAGGAAAGTCACGAGGCAGAGCTGCAAACCCATTCTGAATAAATTACCACTGCCAAAACGCAGCAGGAATCAGGAGCAGCACCTGTGAATGTTGCCATGTACCTTTTTTCTCCACTGTGTGTCTGGCATCAGCAGAGGAAAGCAGGAGCTGTTGTATCAGACTCCCTTCCTGTGGGTTAACCAGCCATAAGCAGTTTGACAGCCAAGACCTCAGAGTTGGTGCAGATGAGAATGATTTACATTGAGCTTGAAAATCCAACCCAAGATGATTTTTTTCAATCTTACAATACAAATTATGAGGAAAGGTAAAAAAAATGTAACGCACCCATATATGGTCTCAAGTTGCACCAAGAGAGGGCTAGATTAGGAAGAATTTCTTCACTGATAGTGTTACCAGGAATTGGAATGGGTTGCCCAGGGCAGTGGTGGACTTCTCCTCCCTGGAAATATTCAAGACTGTGGACACAGTCCTTAGGAATATGGTTTAGTCCAGGAATTGAGTGTGTTAGGTTAAGAGTTGGATTTGACAATCTTGTAGGTCTTCTCCAACTGAGGCAATTCTGTGAATTCTGATTATTCTGAAAAATCTCAAAGAAATCAGGCTGACTTTAAATACTAAAAACACAGCAACTTTAAAGAGAAAACCGGCAGTTCTTCTGTGCATGTTGTGCTACTATATGGCTACAGCTTGGCGTTTTAAAACAAAACCCCCACAGAAAACGTTGATTGAGAGTTCTGTGGTAAAAAGACTACTGGTTATCTGCAGTGTTATCATCCAACGCACTGCTGACACCTGAAGACAGCATTGTCTTGAGCAGTAATACTACATTCAACACAATTCACTTCAAATACAGCAAATAATACAGTTGGGCTACTTGGAATTCTGACAAGTGCACTGTTGTGGCACCAACATCTCCCCAAACACACCAGCACACCACCTTCTCTCTACCATCTCCTTCTGATTCATTTCTGCGTAGAAAAACACAATTAAATCTGTTATTAACATTCCAAATAAGCATGGTTTGGAAACTGCCTCCCCTGCTGCTCTCAAGCGTAAAGATGTCTCATCTTCAAGTTATAAAGATGCAACAGACACCAGCAGCTGGAGGCCTCACGGCACCATCAAACCACTGCGGCAAGTACTGAACGTGGGTCTAATGGAAGCAGCCCCTGCTTGATGAGGTTTAGAATTCCATCAACATAAAAAGGTAACAAAATTGTTTTCCAATTCAGAGATGATCTTGCCTGTTCCACTGTTAAAAAAATAGACAAAAAATAATTTGAATGCATAACCCCTGAAAATCATCAACTTCATGCTTCCTCTACTCAGAGCTACCTCTGCAATTATTCCCTAAGCTGTAATGAGCTGCTCTAATCTTTCCTATTTCTGTAAAAACAATTAGTTTCTACTTCCAGATATTTATGTTCTCAGAACCTCTTTGCATGATAAGGAACTTGAGCGACCAGCTACTGAACAGTTAGAAGGTCCTGGAAAAAAACCAGTATCAAATAAGTAACACCAGCTTCCTCAAAGTTCTATTTTGTAATCAAATTTCAGAGCTGAACCCGTAAGTTGTCTAGAAGAGGTTAAAAGTCTGTTCTGCAATTCTGGAGAAGTGTAGTTCAGTCCTTCACTGAGAGGAGATGAAGATAAAAGCTGAAGCCTTTATCCCTGTGGGTAAGATTAGGGAACATGGAACTGCAAACACTAGTGTTCACGTGATGCAGACTGCAATTACCTAGTTCAGGGTAAGAAGTGCATGCAAAGCTCTCTTTCAGTTGTAAAATTAAAACACATTCCCTAAATAAAGCTTGTCAGAAAATGTCATTAGAGTAGTTTAGAACTTTGCCACACAAGACAGTAAAGCTTCTTTCTCTACCTTTAACATGTCCTCTTTTATTCCTAAATTAAGCAGAAAAGGCATTGAAAATAATGGATTAAAAATCCCACTCAACTAAACTACTCCTCCATTTAAGTAAACAATCAAAACATCTTTGAGATTCAGGCTTCCATGACCATTAATCTTACAGTCTCATGCTGTACATGAGAAGAAAGGCTGTATAATAGCACCTACTGTGTGTCATTCATGGTCATTAATTTCACCCCTTATGCATGAGAAAACCAAATTTTATAGCAGGACAGGAGGTCACACAGCAGTAATTCTTAGTTGTTACCAAAGTCACACGCATGCCAGTGACCCACACAACACAAGGAACCTATTTCTGCCTTTGTTGAGCCACCCACAAACCTATGTAATTTCTGAACATTTCCTGGGCAACTTTTTTTCCTTAGCTCGTTGCTTCAAAGCACCATTCCCAAGGGGAGGTAAGCAGGAAGAGAAGTCACACCTTTGACAAAATTAAATTTCTGCCAAGCACTAGAAAAGGCTGCCTAGGGAAGCTGTTGATTCACCATCCCTGAAGGTATTTAAAAGTGCAGATGTGGTGCTTGGGGACATAGTTTAGTGGAGGACTTGGCAGTGCTGGATTGACAGTTGGACTTGATGATCTGCAAATTCTTTTCGAACCTGAATGACTTTGTGATCCTAGTCCACTTACCAAATCTTCTCAGAACACATGGAGAGGCATACTCTGCCTCAGTAACCACTCTAAAATTTCAAGACCTCTGAAAAATAACTGCACTTACAAAACACTCTGTTTCAAAAGTCACTTCACAAAGTTTGTTCACGGACACTTAAAGTTCCACTTCTAGAGACGTTTAAAACCTGCCTGGATATGTTCCTGTGCGACGGGATCTAGGTGATCCTGCTGTGGTGGGGGGATTGGACTAGATGATCTTTCGAGGTCCCTTCCAATCCCTAATATTATGTGAACATAACAAGGAAAGGCAATAGAACTCCATGCTACGGTCCCTCTGAACCTTTAAATGTCCATCTGGACGTTGATCTCTCTTTACTGTGTACTCTGTCTATTTCAGGACACACAGAAATTTCACCCTGACCTCCATCAAATGCTCTAATCAGCACTGTAAAAAAGCAACATCTATTACACAGCATTAGAGAACATTAGAGGAACCCAGGCAGGTTTTAAACATCTGCAGAGAAGGAGACTCCACAACCTCCCTGGACTGCTCATTGCAGTGCTCTGTCACCCTCACTGAGAAGTTCCTTCTCATACTGATGTGGAACCTCCTATGTTCCAGCTTGCACCCATTGCCTCTTGTCCTGTCATTAACTTACACGGAGAAGAGCCTGACACCCACCCTTCACATATTTATAAACATTAATGAGGTTACCCCTCAGTGTTCTTTTCTCCAAGCTAAAGAGACTCAGCTCCCTCAGCCTCTCCTCATAAGGGAGATCACTATATCTTCTTGTACACCTCATCTACATACAAGTAACATCTCCTTTACTGCTTCATCATTGTCAGACACATACATATGAAAAAAGGCTAATTCACAGAGCACTGAAGTAGGAAATACAAGATCCTACACTGAAATAAGCATCGTGTTTTATGGTGAAACTAGTCTTAGTCACAAAGACAGAGCAGTTGTTTATCATCTTCGGTTGTTTTCAGTTTATCAAAACAGTTTTGAAGGACCAAACTGCAGTTCTCCAGAACTACACAACAGGCTTTTAACTTCTACCAGAAAATTTAAGGGCTTTAAGTTTCACTCCAAAGGAAAACTTTGAAGAAGCTGGTTTTACTTACTTTTGAATAGCAGCTTAAAATTCAGTCTGATCAATCTCTGCTACCAGTAGCTCTAAAAAAATGAATGCAATGATTGTAGGGAAGTTATTAGACAAACCAGAAAAGTAGGCACAAGGAAAGCATTGCTGTGTAACTTACTAGTGTGCAACATTCCCAAGATGCTTAAAGATAACCTAATTGGAAAAAACTAGGAAGAAACAGAGAAATTCAAAATATAGATCTGGAAATATGCACTTTAAGTGAAAGAATTCAAAAACTTCAGACATGTTTCCAGCTGTCAGTGATACAGGCATGGGATCAAAAAATAGCTGAAACCAAAGCAAAGGTAAACAATGGTTCTCATTTCACTTAAGTCTATGGAAAATCTGCTGCTCTCTTTTCTTCTTCCCTCCCTGTGTGAGGCTCAAGCTGCAATTCATCTTGCCAGGACAGTCTCTTGCATTTCCTGGCAGCTCCAGTCAAGATCTATAGAAGTGTCAGGCTTTGCTAGCATTATTCACAGCTGTAAGTTTTCTCTGAGCTGCAGTAAGATGAGGTGAAAAACTTGTTTATCCTCACATTACATGAGTGCATTGGTTTAGACTACCTCAGCACTGCAAAGGGAGCAGGTTATAAGTTCAACACACCCCCTGAAACTAAGTCCCCAGTACCAGTCACATGTATGTTGAAAGAAAAAACTCTAGTGATGTCTCAGTCACCTACAGGAAAGCAACAGCCTCTACAGGCAGAGTAAGCACCAGCTGCCTGTGTAATGGCTAGTTCTTTCCAAGTACTTAATAATTTCAACACATGACAATTTGTTGTACATTACCAGTATTCAACATATAATTGGTCATTAGAAATCTGCCTTTAAAGAAGGCTCTCTGAGAATACACTTTTCACTAAAAAACTAATTCACAATTAGAAAAATCAGGCACTAGTGGAGTTTGAATGATGCCCTTTAAAACTGAGACAGTCAGATTTTGATCCAGCTAGTATCTGTTATTATAAGAAAAGATTTTACTTCCTTTTCTCAACTATGTAGAAAGTCAAGAGAAGGATGGAGAGGGAACCCAGAGAAAACTCTTAGCTGCTGTCTATCTAAGCAAAACCAAGACCCATCAGAAACCAACTTAGGTTTGATTTGGTTTGTTTGGAAAAGATATGGAAAAGCGTTACAGATTTTAACACCTCTCCTAATCTCTATCTTATCTGTGACACTCCCCTAAACATTAAAGCAAAAGTGCATCTAATGATAGGACAAGAGGCAATGGGTGTAAGCTGGAACACAGGAGGTTTCACATCAATATGAAAAGGAACTTCTTCACTCTCTGAGGGTGACAGGGCACTGGAAGGGGCTGCCCAGGGAGGTTGTGGAGTCTCCTTCTCTGGAGACTTTTAAAACCTGCCTGGGTATGTTCCTGTGTGACTTGGTCTAGGTGGTCCTTCTGTGGCAGGGGGATTGGAATAGATGATCTTTCCTGGTCCCTTCCAATCCCTAATGTTCTGTGATACATTTCACAGCCTTAAACAGCATGAAGCACTGCCAATCAACACTAACCTGGAATTAACAGTTCACCTCTCAGTAAGCACTGATGGGCACAGGCAGGGAAAAAGTCAAACTATTGTTTAAGTTTTCCTTTTGTAAGGCAGGATGAACACTTCTGTCTTCATAAAACTCACTAATCAGTATGTTACGGTTATTAAAAACACCTCAAGTGACCAGAAGGGCCCATGTTCCACAGGCATCTCTGTAGGGTTTTGTCTAAAAAACACTAAACCTAAGTATCTTGTCAATATAAAATGTTAACAATTCAAAGCCCAGTTGCAAAAACATGACTAGCTGACACAAACACTTCAGCAAGATCCATCTTGCAGAATGAAGGTCTTTGACTCTATTTTCACTCACTGTTCATCTATGATTCCTCTAAAATAGTGGAAGTGGAATAATGATGAATCTCACAGGCCTACGTCTCTTCTGTCTGCTGTGGGACACAGAATGACACCTTCTCAAGGAACTCATTGCTCCTGCCTACTCCTTACAGGTACAGCAGAGACATGGACTAAAACACTAAAGAGTAATTAAACTGTCTGAGTCCTAATATAAAGCCATGTCCTTCCACAAAATGTACATTACTTCTTATAGGGTGTTAGTTTTTTCACCAGATTCTTCAATTTTAGATTTTTACAAAATTCTTACCTGTTTAAAAAACTACCTACTTAGGCACCAAAAATATAGAGAAGTTAATTAATTAAGAGATAATAAAATATAGAGAACCTAATAAAATTAATATTGATTGAAATATAATTTTGATAATTAAAAAATGTCTTTTTAGTACTCGAACCTTTCTTTGAACACCAGGAAGAAGCAAGGCTATCAATTATTTCTTATTTCTGCACAGAGTGTCTCAGAGTAACGTTAACTCACTGTTTCAGGCCAAGTCTATACATCCAAAATAGGTCAGAGAACTAAAATGCAATTTAGCAATGGCATTTAGCTATGTCACATAACACTGAACACATACATACTGCTATATTTATATTTTTCTTTAGTTAATTAACTGATTAAGCAAAACAGACAGCCTTCCCAAGGCCTTTCATCTTAACTACTCTGATGTTCTAGAAACACTTAAGGGAGGCAATGGTAACAGTTGTTGAAAGCAGGCCTGTTTTCCATGTGCTGGCACGGCCTCAAAGGCCACCACAGACACACTTCTCCACACACATGCCACAAATATCAGCACAGGCAGCCCCGAGCTCCAACACTGGACTGTCACACTGAAAACTCCTCCGATCTGCCGCAGCTTGAGGTGACTGACATCTGTCATCAAGCGCCGGGAAAGTGCTTGAAATCCTCCGACTACAAAAGCAAAGCTACTTAACGTAAGCGAAAGGCCTCCAGGAGGTTTTTTTTCTCTGCAGAAAAGCTGTAGTTAGCGAAAACGCTGGGGCACGGTGGCAACCCAAATACCGGCACCTGCCCACCGCAAAAGCATTTTCCAACTCTTTGTTTAACTTAAAACTCGTTTTTCGTACACCCGGGTCTTCCTAAATAAACAAAGGGGCGACACGGTGCCCTGTCTCACAGCCCGACGCAACGCTGCTGCTTCCCAACGACGCGCGCTGGGGAAGGGACAGCCGGGGCAGGGGGCTGCTGCCGGCCCGGAGGCCACCGGCCGGGCCCGCTCCGAGCTGGGGCGCGGCACACAGGCCGCTCACCTGAGCGGGACTGCCGGGGCCCTTCTCCAACCCCACGTCCGCGGAATGGCAACTTCGGGGAGCGGCGCCCGCGGCCTGTCCCCGACTCGGCCGTCCCAGGCACCCCCAGGGCCCAGCCGGCAGCGGGGCAACTCCGGCCGCCCGGCCCCGCTGCCTCACCCGTCTCGCAGGGCCCGGCCAGGCCCCGGCTCTCACCTTTAAGAGATTAGACGTCGTCATGATCCCCCTCCGCGGGGCCTCCCCGGCCGGCGGCGGCAGCGACGGCTCCTCACCCCAAGCTCGGCTCACCCCGGCCGCTGCCACTTTAAATGGCCCTGGGCCGCCCGCCTGCCCGCCCGGCCTCGCGGTGGCGACAGCAGTAACGGCGGCCGCGCTGGGCTCCCCTGGCCGGGGTCAAGGCCGGTGTGAGGTTCGGGGCACTGGGCAGCGCGGCCGGCCGGCTCCTCCGCACGCAGCGGCCCCTCAGAGCCTCATGGCGGCGTCCGCGCAGGCGGCGCTCGGCGGCGGCCGCGGCTCCATGGAAGGGGCCGGCCCACATGATGCGGCGGCGCTCGGGAGCGGCCCCGCCGCCACACGCGGGCGGGCGCTTGGGCTGCGGGCTCCGCCTGCAGCGCCCCCTGGCGGCCCGACGGCAACATTACAGCACGGAGGAGCCGCGGCCCCGCCCCGAGTCTGTCTGCCCTCGGCCTCGGCCTGCGCGGTCCTCTGGGAGTCGGCCCTCAGGATCGAAGCTGCTGGGGAGTTGCGCCCAAGGCAGGCAGCGAGCGGCGGAACGGGCCTGGATGTTGTCCTTCGCGGCCCCGAGGTACTCTCCACCTAACCCCGTCCCACATCTTCCCAGTCCCCAGAGCCTCGGTTACTGGCAGTTTAATCCCATGGCCTCTGCCGCCGGGTCCCCTCCTGCGCCCCAAACACATGCCAGAGCCGTCAGTCGTTCTTCCCTCGAAACCGTTCCCACAAGTTTTGTGTTTCGATGGAAATGTTCGAGTTTAGGTGCCTTGTGGGCACGATTTGGAAACTCTTAAGGTATTATTTATAGAAAAATAGGCTTTTACTGTTCTAAACCAGCACTTTTCTGTGGTGCCGTTCAGCCTGGATCTACATTTCAGTAAGTTTTGGTTGCTGGTGAGGGAATCACAGAATCAAAGAACATTAGGGATTGGAAGGGACTTCGAAAGATCATCCAGTCTAATTCCCTTGCCAGAGCACTGTCACCTAGACCAAATCACACGGGAACATGACCATGCAGGTCTTAAACGTCTCTAGGGAAGGAGACTCCACACCCCCCTCTGGGCAGCCCCTCCCAGTGCTCTGTCACCCTCAAGGGGAAGAAGTTCCTTCTCATATTGATGTGGAACCTCCTCTGTTCCAGCTCACACCCATTGCCCCTTGCCCTATCATTAGATGCCACTGAGCAGAGCCCGACTCCATCCTCCTAACACCTTACCCTTTTCATATTTATCAACATTAATGAGGTCACCCCTCAGTCTCCTTTTCTCTGAGGTCAAGAGACCCAGCTCCCTCAGCCTTTCCTCATAAGGCAGATGTTCTACTCCATCATTTTTGTGGCAGCACACCGGTGTTTCAGCTACTGCACAAAGGCTGTGCGGTTTCTTTCTTAACTATCTCCCCAACATTAGGCTGAGGGTGTGCTGTGGCAGCTAACCCAAACTGGCCAAAGGGCTATTCCATACTGTATGACATCAGCCCGGATATAAAAATGAGGGAAAAGAAGCAAAGGGAACACATTCTTGATGGTGTTTGTCCCCTGGAGCAACTACTACACATACCAGGCCCTGCTTCCTGGAACAGTAGCTAAACATCATCTGCTGATGGGAAGTAGAGGATAATCTTTATTGTTTGTCTTTGCTTTCATGTGTTTTTCGCTTCTGCTTTATTAAACTGTTATTATCTTGACCCGCAAGCCCCTCGTTATATTTTCCTCTCCCCTGTCCCTCCAAGAAGGGGGAGTTATAGAGCAGCTTATGTGGGCATCTAGCCCAGCACAACAGCCTATACAATATAGGGGTGTAGGCAGGTTTTTTTTGGGCCACAACTCCATGAAGTGATTTAACCTCTTTTCCCCAAAATCCCTTTAAAATGTGATTATTTTTCAATTATTTGATAGTGTTTGTTCTTTTCAATTTCTATTGCGTCTATTCATTTTAAAAAATATATGCTTGCTGTTAATGCCACAACTCAGTGATGTTGTTAAACTGCTTTTGAGAAATAATTTTAGACATCATTCAGCTGGAAAATTAACTATAGAGAACTTCAGCTCAGTCCCCTTTGAGGCAAATTACAAAACCACAACACAAATCATTAGACTGTTATAATGGCAAGTTTTGTGTAGACAGCATTGAAGCTAAAGTTGAAGCAGGGCTGTGTTTTACAGTTCTTTGTTTTGAAGTCATGGATTCCTCTCTGCACTTTTCATGCAAACCTACCAAAATGTCAGAGTGCCCAGGTGACAGTAGCATCTGAGAACCTTCCATGGACCTGCCTTGTTAGGTACCCTACCCTAATATGCTCTTGTGCAGCAGTTATGAGTAATGCTAGCCAAGAAATAAAAAGAACTTGAGCACCTGAGAGGCAGCAGTACTTTTTACTGATATTAAGCATATAATGTGCGTCTCATTTTGCTTGGCTTGAATAATGACTGTATAATTTTTTTCCCTCAAGATCTCTGCATTAATTTTCTTGGAAGTGAATACATCCATGAACCTCAAGGTTTTGTGGTATTTTAGTATCACTTCAGTGCACTTTGACAACACATGGAGTTACATAGTCTTGTTTTATTTGCTTTAATTCTATTGCAAATTGATTGTTGCTAAATACTGATGGCAATGAAGATATTAATTATTGACTAGCATATAGTAGTACATTGTCCTATAACCTTTGCAGGGATTGTGGAAGACACAGTGAATCACAGTATCACAGATTCATTCAGTTTGGAAAAGACTCTTGGGATCATTGAGACCAACCATCAATCCTACTCTACTAGTTCACCCCCAACCATATCCCCCAGGCATCCTCCGCCACCCTGGTCAGTCCATTCCACTGCCTGACCACTCTATCCGTGAAGAATTTCTTCCTGATGTCTAGTCTAAACCTACCCTGTTGAAGCCATTAATTCTCTAATTAACTTCCCTTTTTATGAGAGTTCCGCCTTCTTCTCCTCTGGACCCAATACTGGGCATAATATCCTAGATACCTCTGAGTGAACTGATTTCAGGCACAAATCTTTTGGCTTTGAGCAAGCTGCGTTATAGAGAAGTGTGTGCTGCTAGGTTGTCCTCTAATGCCCTGAAACGCAGATAAAATCTACATAGGTTCTTCTAATCTTTACTTAGTCTGTGATGGAAAAAACCATTTGATGGTTTAGTCAGTTTTAGGTTTTTCTTTGATTAAACAAGATACATTCAGTAACCTAAATCTTACTCCTTCAGTGGGAAAGTCTCTTTTATGACTGCCCTGAACAGTCATGGTAACCCTTGGCACAAACTGTGCCATGGAGAGTCTCAGAAGACAATCCTTTTAAAAGGGCAAGGTTATGTTAGCTGAAAAAAGAAGCAAATATCCTCCCACTCTGCTCTGCTCTCGGGAGGCCACATCTGTCTGGACTACTGTGCGCAGTTCTGGACTCCCTAGTTCGAGACAGGGAACTAACTACTGGAGAGTCCACTGGTGAGCAATGAAGATGATTGGAGGCCTGGAGCATTTCTTACAATAAAAGGTTAAGAAAGCTGGAACTGTTTAGCCTAGAGAAGAATGAGAGGAGACCTTACCCATGTCTGTAAATACTTGAAGAGTGGGTATAAGGAGGATGGAGACAGACTGTTTTGAGTTGTGTCCAGTGACAGGACAAGGGGCAATGGACACAAGCTGGAACACAGAAGGTTTCATTTAGATATGAGGAAAAACTTCTTTACTGTGCAGGTATCCTTCTCTGAAGATATTCAGGACCCTCCTGGATGCAGCCCTGTGCAATGTCATTCAGGCAGTCCTGCTTTATCAGGGCAGATGGACTAGATGATCTCTAGAAGTCCTGTGAACGCCCAATCTCATCTGATGTCAGAAGATTACCAGGGTCGAGCTCAGTTAGTACTTGAATGGGAGACTACCTGGGAATACCAGGTGCTGTAGGCTTTGGAGCCAACAACGTGTCCTTGTAGCCAAGAAGGCAAACAACATGCTGGGGTAGATCAGAAGGGCAGTGGTTAGCAGACTGAGAGAGGTTCTTCTCCCCCTCAGCTCTGCCCTGGTGAGACCACATCTGGAATCTTGTGTCCAGTTCTGGACCCCTCAGTTCAAGAAGGACACAGAACTGCTGGAGAGAGTCCAGTGTAGAGCCACAAAGATGATGAAGGGAGCAGAACATCTCCCTGATGAGGAAGGGCTGACAGAGATGGGTCTCTTGAGCTTGGGGAAAAGGAGACTTGAGGGGTGACCTCATTAATGCTGATAAATATGGAGAGATGGATGTTAGGAGGATGGAGCCAGGCTCTGCTCAGTGTCATCTAATGATAGGACAAGGGGCAATGGGTGTAAGCTGGAACACAGGAGGTTCCACATCAATATTAGAAGAAACTTCTTCATGGTGAGGATGACAGAGCACTGGAAGGAGCTGATGTGGAATGGTGCAATGTGACCACTGGCTGGCAGAACCTGCAGGAGGGTTTTTGCCTCAGAGGACATGGAGAAGCACGTGGTGTGCGTTAGGCAAAATGTGGCCATTGTTCCCTGGCCAGGCACAGAACTGCAGAGAATTGCTGCGGGGAATGCAATTTTCCTCTCCCAGCCCTTTTGGACAGCTAAAAATTTACTGTTCCATTCACTCTGTGTGCTCAGGGAGTTGTAGTCGGTCTGTGAAGCATGGCTGAGTGAAAGAGGATACGAGAGGAAAACCAATCATTTTGTGGGCTGCTTTTCTGACACTTGTGCACATATGCAGTTCTTCTGTGTTCCGTAAGCTTTGCCTCTCTTTTGCTTTAGAAGTTCCTCTGAGAATCAGACTCTGTTTTCCACAGAGAATTGTGCAGAGAAAAACCCCAATGAAATGAGCAGCGTGATTGTGAGTTTCAAAAGTCTGACTGGAATGGAGACTTATGTCTTCTGAACCTACGTGCTGGCATAGCTTGTGCTTTTAATGACTATAACACTGGCTATGTGTCAGGGAAATGGGACAAACAATCTGCACGGAGGAAGATTTTTCCCCTCCCCTAAATAATCAGCAGTAATTATTTTAAAATAGAAAATTAATACAAATTGCAAGTCAATAGCTAAACTATTTGCTTGGCACTGAGCACTTAACCAAAACGGACAACTCTCAAAAGTGCTGCAGAGCAGTGCCAGACCTGCAGAGTTTTTATTACTAAGCTTTTGACTGAAATGTTTTCCATAATTCCTCCCTTCAGTGTGATACCTTAATACTTAGCTACTACAACTAACATTTTAAACTATCATCCTGACGGATCTTGGTGCCAAATACGGCTTCAGGCAGTCCCTTCCTGCAAAGAAACCATGCAGGGGAGAAGGTGAAAGGGGAAGAAGCCTTGATGTAGATCACAGAATCACAGAACTTTAGTGATTGGAAGGGACCTCAAAAGATCATCTAGTCCAATCCCCCTGCCAGAGCAGGATCTCCTAGACCAAGTCTCACAGATGCAGTGCTGTTGTAGAGATATACCTCACCTTTCCTCTTGGGTGGCTGTCACACAGAACTAACTAATGTTTAGAGAACTACTGGAGTGAAGGAGACAATAGCCTGCATCTCTGTGCTTCGTTCCAGCTCCTTGGCGCTTTCCTTCATCCCACAAGTCCCATAACAGTTGATGGAAATTTCTGTGGGGTCTTAAGGGCTCTGGCAGTGGTTAGTCTACTGCTCCCCTGGGGCTGTACAAGGATGGAATAAATGATCTGTGTCTTCCTTTCCATCCTTATCGTGTGCATTCATTTCCCCAGTGACTGAGTTTATTGCTGCAGGAGGTTCAGTCTGTCCCGCCGCACTTTTTACAGAGCAGGGAAGGGCAGTTTGCACAGAGGCAGATTTGAAGCCACAGCGATGAAGAGTCACAGTAATTGAAGTGGAAACTTCAGCTTTTTTACCTAAGCACTGGTTTTATTTATAATAAATAGAATTTATTCTTGTTACTTCTACTTTTACACTTCAGTAGAACCTCTTTAGCAGCCTCTGAAGATAATCAGGGCTATTCTTAGTTTGAGCTGCCCTTATAAAGCTGCTGAAGGGCTGGTACCAGCGAGTTTACAGCACTGTTCCCACAGAGAAGTCATCTTAGCAGATTACAGAGTGCTCATCCCTCAGTAGCTCAGGCCTAGGCTAAAATGTGACTGTCCCTGAAAAGTGAATGAATAAAATACTTTCAAGGATAGTGATACATTCTAGAAGTTTGGGTTTGGGAGTTTGAATTCCTTAACTTGAGTTTAAATTATAATTTATCGACCCTTACAGAAAGAACCTGCTACTACTCATTCCTTTCTGGCCTCTCTGGGAGATGGGCAGGAGATGCCATGCATGTGCTGTGGTGGTGTTGGCTGCTGAGGAACTGCTCTCTGTCTCCCCAGAGATAAATTGTCCACAATGTGTGCATTAATTTTTGAATATTGATGCTATCAGATTCTTTCCCTGGACACATTTTAGCCATGTGTCTGCTATTCCACTGGTTGCCTGTGAGAGTAGCAACTCCATGGAGAAAAACTATTGCTCTGTGGAATCCTGCGTCTATCCAGGCCGCTCTTCCACATCAAAAGTGCTGCCTAGCAAAATGCTTTTGAGTTTGCAAAACCAGCTTAATTTTCTCCACACACATGCTGCACTTCCACTAATTAAGTATTACACAAGGAAAATTGTCTTCCAGAACCTGTACAACTTCATAGTCTTGATGTTATGCTCAGCTGACATATCTTCAATCACGGTACTTTCATCAGATTGACACATTGATTGGAACACAATAAACAATTCTGCCATGCTCAGGAGTAAAATGCAGCTCTCTCATAGCTGTGTCCACTTCACAGAGGATGAAATCTTGCTGCGTAAATGACAGCATATGTAGGTAGCTGATTTTCAGAGAGCATCACAGAACAGAGTCACAGAATCACAGAATTGCCTGGGTTGCAAAAGACCTTCAAGACCATTTAGTCCAACCATTAACCCAACACTGACAAGTCCTTGATGGGCTGCCCAGGGAGGGTGTGGACTGTCCTTCTCTGAAGACATTTAAAATCCACCTGGGTATGTTCCTGTGTGACTTCATCTAGGTGATCCTGCTGTGGCAGGGGAATTAGACCAGATGATCTTTCCAGGTCCCTTCCAATCCCTAATGTTCTGTGATTCTGTGAAACCATATGGTTACACTATGTCTACAGGACTCTTAAATGTCTTCAAAGAGGATGAGTCTACCCCTAAACCCAGCACTAAGTGCAGACACTGAATTAGTACTAGAAATGAGCTGGGAAGTCAGTACACACACACTCATGACATAGTGATTCTTTTTTCTGTGAAGATCAGGCATGTGCATCCAGAGTGAACTGTGGAACACAGAGGGCTCTAAAGCAGAGAACATCTATTGCCAGTCCTGGAAATCTCATGCCAAAACCAAGTAAATATAGTTATGAAGAGCTTTAAAACCTCTCTAGCTTCGTTGCCTTTCTCTGGCCACACTCCGGCACTTCAATGTCCATAATATACTGAGGTGCCCAAAACTGATGAGTGATTGAGCATTTAGAATTCACACTACAGATACTGGCTTCAAGAATGTGAGAAGGAACTTCTTCACGGAGAGGGTGACGGAGCACTGGAACGGCATGTTGTGGAGTCTCCTACTCTGCAGACATTTAAAAAGTGCCTGGACATGTTTCTGTGTGACTTGGTCTAGGTGATCCTGCTGTGGCAGGGGGATTGGACTGGATGATCTTTTGAGGTCCCTTCCAATCCCTAATGTTCTGTGATTCTGTGATTTATCAATCTTTAATTTGTAAATTATAGTATTTCCTTAATCAGAAATTTCTATTTATTCAGCTACCAAATGAGAGTTCTCAAATTTCTGTAATTTGTGCAAATTTCATTCCGTTATCACTAGTTGCCCTTCCCTAGGGGAAAAGAAGAACATCTCTATATATTTGTTCCACAGTCTATCCAAGCTGTTATTTAAATACTGCACTGCAAAGCATCTGAAAACAAAATGTATTTCAGCAAATCATCCGTTTACAGACATTTCTATTAAATGCAAATGTGTAGTGAGAAGGTACAGCAGTGGTTTAATGCATCATAAAGGTAGACAAGGTTTGAATGTACATGTTAATTTACATTTTTAGGAAATACAAATAAGACAACTGTGTGCACAGTACTTTAAAATGCAGTGAACTTCTAGCTGCATTGACAATACCAGCTCCTTACACAGTTGGATCTGGTTAAAAGCTCTGTTCCCAGTGTAATAATTGTGACACTGCAGGTACAACATTGACAGCAGAGATTATTAAGGCTCTGTTTGGATGATTGTTTATTTCTCTGTGCCCACCTTCCCTCTCCTCCCATCTTTTCACAGTCACTTTCCCCCCAACACATCTAGTATTTTTTTATACAGAATGGAAAGCTCATTGGCCCCAGAGTATTCAGGAATAAAAGTTTAACCTGAAAGTAATGAAACGTGTAATGAAACGTAGAGTCATAGTAGCAGGAACCCGGTACTGATAAAGCTCTTGTAATATTTTTAATTGGGTTTTTTTGGTATGGCAGAAGAAACCAGTATCCACATCCCATAGTGCTAATCACTCCACAACAGGTAGCACACAGAGAAAAGAGTCCAAACTGAGGATCATGCAGTCAGATTTGGTCTCAGCTGTTTTGATGAATTCAAGGAAGAACAATCATCTCTATTTTTGAGATACAGAAGGTGAGGCACAGAAAACATAAATGCCTTGCTCAGACACACACAGTGAACCAGGGGTAGACTTTGGGTTTGTTGACTCCTCAGACACTGATGTATTTGTTGGCCCATCCTGTCCTCTTAAACAACTAAGAGAAGAACATCTGAGACGCAAAACATGGGCCTAGTATCATAGGGCAGTTGAATGCACACAGCAGGATTCTGCACTGCCTCTTGGCATAAGTAGACATGTTTGCTTTGGAAAGAGGGCCTGAAATGCCCTCAACCAAGATTGGGTTGGTGTAAACAACTAATATATGTAATTTAATAGAGAGTCAGGCTCACAGCAATTACTTTGCAGCATGCTGAGACTAGAATTAACTCACTGTTTTAATTGCTAATGAATTAAGGCTGATTCCTGTTTATATTAAGGCCTCTGTATCCTTCTATGACAGTGTTATCTGTGCCTCAGCGCGAGCGAGACTCCGACTATTGAAAGAATTAACCTTTCCGTTTCCTTTGAAGTCAGTAATTCCTAAATAAATAAAGTAGCTGGAACCAAATGGCCTGTCTCACACTGCAGAATATTTACAAAAGAATTGCAAAAGGACCTAGATGGTTTGTTTGTCAAAGAAAAATGTGAGATTAGATGCGCTTGTTGCCTGGTCTTGAAAACAGAGAGTTGTGACACAACAACACGCTTTTATAAGAAGACAAGTGGCTTGATGTCTGATGGTTCAGAGTATGCCCAGAGAAATTATAGAGGCATCTCAACTCTATAGATCAAGACGTCCTGTTCTACTACTACAATAAAATATAAGTAGATTTATTTGGTATTTAAGTGCTTGACATATAGGGCATAGTTTGCATAAAGCTAGTGTGTGTTACATCCAGAGGAGGAGGAAGATGACCTCAAGCTCAGTAAAATGCTACATTAACACAGATTTATCTTATTATTCTTGTTATTAAAAGCTATTGCGTGTTTCTGTCTTAGAACAGGGGTTTTCCAACTTTGCTTTCTGTAGCCAAGCATTCTTTTAGCAATCTTCTCCTCTCCAAACACTCTACTTGTAACAGTTTCGTTTTAAACCCTTTGTTTTTTAGACAACAGTTTAAAATTTACTGGCTGAGAATAAAACAATCCAAATTTAAGGCCTGGGTCCCCATGGGTTGCAGAACTTTTAAACTTCTTTTTACTTCTAGCTATGAGCTGATTTATTTTTTAAAGCTAATGTGGAATTTGTTTGTGTACATTAACATAATTCCCAAGGCATCAGTGTGGCTGATCATTACCCAGCTGAGGATCTGGCCTCCAAAATGTAATTCCAGCGGTCGGGAGATCTGTTTTGAATACAAGTTCAATAATAATTGCATCATAGGATGTTTCATTGGCAATTCAGAAAACATTTAATAACAAATTTCATTGCTTCTATTCCCTGTCTTTGTATACAAATAAATAATCTTCTCTAAAACTTTCTTTAGTAAGGCTTGTGTTCATAGTCATATCAAAAGTGTTTGCTATTGGAGCAATCTTTCTTGCTTTCTCTATAGCTATAATCTTTACTATGAAATTCTGCAGCACTCTAATGGTCATTAGCAACTCTACACTTGAGTAAAGAATAGCATTAAAAAAGTATAAGGTATAATATTTTCTTGTCCAAAACTAAGGCAGGATGAACAAAAGTAACTGAGCTCATCTGATCCTTCCCAGGGCAGCCTTGAATTTAAACAGTATTCAAAATACAAAGCCCGAGAGAGGCCGTTTTCACCACGATTATTGCACTTTCTCAGCGTCTTGCTATAGGATTATTTTTCCTGCAGCAACATCTAATTTCTTTTCCTGAAGACCACACAAAGTTACTGGACTCTGAAAAGTTAAAGCACTTAAAGTTTTATGAAGTTACAACCTAGACAGAAAGATACGAAACCAAATTACCGTTGTGTGATTCAGCTATGTCATGATCTAATGCTGTTTCAGAATGATTATTCTGTTATTTTGGTTGGCATCATCTTCTGAACACCCGATGTGCTCTTTGGCATGCTACGCATTCAGCAGACACACTGCCTTCTGGGCTTCACAGCTTCTTCTGAAGAATGCACAACGTTTGGAACAAAGCCGCTCTTGACACCTTCCCATCCATCGTGTATTGAGATGTCTCCTTTTTTCACAAGTTCGTAGATGTCTCGTGTAAGAATCGTGAAGGACTCTTCGACATTCGTGGCGTCTTTAGCTGACGTTTCTATGTATTTCATGCCACAGTCAGACGACAGTTTTTCAGCTTCTTCTCTCGTAACCTCACGCTGTGACACTAAATCACATTTATGTCCTACCAACAGGAACACGATCTGAAAGGGCTGCACGTGCATTTTTGCTTCTTCTAGCCAGTCCTTCACGTGTTCAAAAGAGCGTCGATTTGTGATGTCGAACACTAGCAAGCCGCCCACGGAATTGCGGTAATAAGAGCGCGTTATTGATCTGTGGAAAAGGAAAAGATAAATTACAGGATCAGAGAATCACAGAACATTAGGGATTGGAAGGGATCTTGAAAGATCATCTAGTCCAATCCCCCTGCCACAGCAGGATCACCTAGATCCAGTCATGCAGGAACACATCCAGGCAGGTTTTAAACGTCTCCAGAGAAGGAGACTCCACAGCTGCTCTGGGCAGCCCCTTCCAGTGCTCTGTCACCCTCACCGTGAAGAAGTTCCTTCTCATATGTGGAACCTCCTGTGTTCCAGCTCACACCCATTGATCCTTGTTGTATTGCTACATGCCACTGAGCAGAGCCTGGCTCCATCCTCCTGACACCTGCCTTTGCCATATTTATCAACATTATTGAGATCAGCCTTCAGTCTCCTTTTCTCTAAGCTAAAGAGACCCATCTCCCTCAGCCTTTCCTCATCAGGGAGATGCCCTACTCCCTTCATCATCTCTGTGGCTCTGCACTGGACTCTCTCCAGCAGTTCTGTGTCCTTCTTGAACTGAGGGGCCCAGAACTGGACTCAATACTTCAGGTGTGGTCTCACCAAGGCAGAGGGGGAGGAGAGCCTCTCTCAATCTGCTAACCACCCCCCTTCTGATCCACCCCAGGATGCCATTGGCCTTCTTGGCCACAAGGGCACATTCTTGAAGCCAGTATCTAGTGGGAATTCTGAATGCTCTATCATTCATCAGTTTTGGGCACCTCAGTACAATAAGGACACTGAAGTGCTGGAGTGTGTCCAAAGAAGGGCAACAAAGCTAGAGAGGTTTTAAAGCTCTTCATAACTACATTTACTTGGTTTTGGCATGAGATTCCCAGGACTGGCAATAGATGTTGTCTGCTTTAGAGCCCTCTGTGTTCCACTGTTCACTCTGGATGCAGATGCCTTGAAAAAGGAAGCCCTTCCTCTGGCTGAGAAGATGTTTAATATGCTCTACAAGTGCTTTATTAGAATGGAGAAGGAGAGAGAAAGATACAGAGACTGAAAATGATTTTAAGTCTCTAATCGTGAGTAATAGGGGAGGATAGAGAAGGTCAGAAGAGACATTTTAGAGGATGTTACAGCCTGCCAAGGAGTGGATGCAACCACTCATTAGTATCATAAATACTGAGCTAGTGTATATAGAAGTGTTCTCCGGTGGAAATGAGATGCACAACCTCTATTAACAGTTATTATTTGAAATTACCATTTAGACAAAGATTATTCCATTTTATCTTCTAATGATGAAGAGGATGAAGCATGAAATTTTGGAATCAGGATGAACTGCACACAGAAACATGTTCCTCCATAAGAGGACCTCCCTCTGGTTTTTGGTTCATTGCATTTCATGCAGTGTTTTATACCCATTTCAAGGCAGAGATGTCATTAGCAGCAGTAGTCATATCACAGACAGGTAAGTGCACAGCTAGATAAGGTTTAGGTTTCTTGGCATATCTAAATGCATTTAGCCACAGCAGGAGGCAATTCAAATGGTTTTATTTAGATAACAGGGAGGGATCGTTTCTAGATAACAGGGAGAGAAAGATCTTTTCTATGTTCCCAGCAACAGAGTCCATGGAGTGTCTCTCTGAACAGCTCAAATGTGAAGACAAAAGGATCTTATCCTCAGAGGAATTCAAATAGCCTGGATATGAAAAACAACAGGTGGCTTTCCAAGATAATTTAAGACCATAAGTGAGGGTCTTAATGAATAATTATATTATTTATTTTTATATATATATATATATAT
>VXBP01000124.1:7637-21395 GCA_013400115.1 Rhinopomastus cyanomelas | reverse complement strand
CAGTTACCTGGGTCTTCCTTCTTTCCCTTTTGAACAATTGGGGTAACATTTGCNAGTTACCTGGGTCTTCCTTCTTTCCCTTTTGAACAATTGGGGTAACATTTGCTATCCTCCAGTCCCTTGACACCTCTCCTGTTTCCCAGGACCTAGCAAAGATGATGGAGAGTGGCCTAGCAATGACTTCCGCCATCTCCCTCAGTACACGCGGGTGCATCCCATCTGGGCCCATGGATTTGTGTACGTCCAGCTTGCTCAACTTATTCCTAACCCAGTCCTCATCAACCGAGGCAGGCTCATCTCCTGCCTCAACCTCCTCTGCAGTCTGGGGCTTAATATCAAGACAACCCCCAGAAGTATAGACAGAGGCAAAGAAAGTGTTGAGTATCTCTGCCTTCTCTGCATCCTCTGTCTTCAGGGCACCCTTCTCAGTCAGCAGGGGGCTTACACTGCCTCCAGTTTTAGTTTTACCTGCAATGTATTTGAAGAAGCCCTTTTTGTTGCCCTTGACCTCTCTTGCAAGATTTAATTCCAAGGGGGCCTTGGCCTTTCTAGTTGCATCCCTACATTCTCTTACCAGAGCCTGATAATCACCCCAAGTGGCCACCCCCTCCTTCCATGACCTGTAGGCTTTCTTATTCCTCTTGAGTTTGCCCAGCAGCTCCCTGGTTAACCACACAGGTCTCTTGGCTCCCTTCCTTGTCTTATTTCTTGTTGGGATGCTCTTTTCTTGTGCTGCAAGAAAGTGGTCTTTGAATGTTGACCAGGTACCCTGAGCTCCCTTGCCTGCCACTACCCTGTCCCATGGGATGTCCCCTATCAATTGCTTGAAAAGGCCGAAGTTTGCCCTCCTGAAGTCCAGGGTTGTGGTTCTGCTAGCTATTCTGTCTCTACCATGCGAGACCGTGAACTCCACCATCTCATGGTCGCTGCAACCAAGGCAACCGTCCACCTTCACTGCTTCAACCAGACCTGCCCTGTTGGTGAGTACACAACATCGTTATGGGACAACAGGGGACATAGACCCAAACCGGATCGGACTATGGGGGACACAATCTCAAACCTGATCGGATGACAAGGGACCTAGATCAAAAACAGATCGTACAATAGGAGACACAGACCCAATCCCAATTGGACGATGTGGGACCAAGAAACAAATGGCATTGGACGACGGGGTACCCAGATCCCAACTCTGCCGGATGACTGGGAACCCAGACCCAACGCAAACCCAGACAAAGTGGTACCCAGGCCTAAACTGGATCAGATGACGTGGACCCAGATCCACACTAGATTTGAGAATGAGGGACAGAGACCCAGATTGGATCGGACCACGGGGAACCCAGACCAAAACCTTATCATACAACTAGAAACCCAGACACAAACCGGATCGATCGACAAGAGAACCAAGACCCAAACCAGATCAGACAATGGGGGACCAAAACCCAAACCAGGTCAGACCACAGGGCCCCAGACCCAAACCTTATCGGATGACAGGGGACATATACCCAAACCAGATCGGGCAACAGCTGACCTAGACCCAGACATAATGGGACAATGGGGGACATAGACCCAAACCAGATGAGACTACGGGGGACACAATCTCAAACCAGATCGGAAAACCTAGACCAAAAACAGATCGGATGATAGGAGACACAGACCCAGTCCTGACTGGGCAGCGTGGGACCAAGAACCAAACAGCATTGGACTACAAGAAACACAGACACAAACCAGATTGAACCAAGACCCAGACACAGAATCATAGAATCATAGAATCACTACAGATTGGAAGGGACCTTGAAAGATCATCTAGTCCAATCTGCCTGCAACAGCAGGATCACCTAAACCAAGTCACACAGGAACCTATCCAGTCGGGTCTTGAATATCTCCAGTGAGGGAGACTCCACAACCCCCTGATCGGACAATGTGGGATGAAGCAACAAACAGCATTGGACGACGTGGGACCCAGACTCAAACTCTACCAGATGACTGGGAACTCACACTCAACACGGATCCAGACAAAGTGGTACACAGGTCCAAACTGGATCAGATGACTGGGACCCAGATCCACACTGGATTGGAGAACGGGGGACACAGACCCAAATCGGATCGGACCACGGGGGACTAAGACCAAAACCTTATCAGACAACTGGAAACCCAGACCCAAAATGGATTGGATGACAGGGGAACCCAGACACAAACTGGATCACACAATGGCAGACACAGACCGAAACAGCATCAGACCATGGAGCCCCAGCCCCAAACCTCATGGGACAACGGGAGACCAAAACCCAAACCAGGTCAGACCACGGGGAACACAGACTCAAACCTTATCGGATAACAGTGAACACAGACCCAAACCTGATCGGACAACAGCGGACCCAGACCTGGACATTATGGGACAACAGGGGACATAGTCCCAAACAGGATCAGACTATGGGGAACACAATCTCAAACCAGATTGGACGACAAGGGACCCAGACCAAAAACAGATTGGACGATAGGAAACGTAAACCCAATCCTGATTGGACAATGTGGGACCAAGAACCAAACAGCATTGGACAATGGGGGACATAGACACAAACTCTGCCGGCTGACTGGGAACCCAGACCCAGTGTGGATCCAGACAAAGTGGTACCCAGACCAAAACCTTACCAGACAACTGAAAACCCAGACCCAAACCAGACTGGACGACAGGGGAACCAAGCCCCAACCGGATCAGACGATGGGGCCACAGACCCAAACCTTATCGAACAATGGGGGACATCCAGACCCAAACTGGATCAGACTACAGGGGACACAGAATCAAACCACATAGGACAATCAGGGACCCAGACCCAAACCACATTGGAGGACAGGAAATACAGACACAAACCTGATCGGACAATGGGGGACACAAGCCCAAACTTTATCAGAAGACAGGGGACCCAAACACAAAACTTATCGGACAACAGGGGATAAAGACACAAACTGGATCCGGCGAGGGGGGAAACAGTCTCAAACCAAATCGGATGACGGGGACACAGACTCAAACTGGCCTGGATGAAGGGGAAACAGACCCAAACTCATCTCAACAACAGGGGATCCAGAAACTAACCAAATTAGGCAACGGGGCACCCAGAGACAAGCCAGATCGGATGACAGGGGGACACAGACTGAAATGGAATTGGACAACGGGGGACCCAGCCCAAAACCAGATTGTACGATGGGGAACACAGACTCAAAACATGCTGAAGATGGGGGACACAGACCCGAATCAGGTGTGATGACCAAGGACTGAGATACAAACTCAGCCGGACAACGAGTGACACAGACCCAAACTCTGCTGGACAACGGTAGACCAAGACCAAACTGGATCAGATCACGTGGCCACAGATCCAAACGTTATCGGACGACGGGGGACATCCAGACCCAAACCGGATCGGACTACAGGGGACACAAAATCAAACCACATCCGACAACTGTGGACCCAGACCCAAACCAGATGGGATGACAGGAAACACAGACCCAAACCTGATTGAACAATGGGGTACACAAACCCAAACCTTATCAGAAGACAGGGGACTCAGACCCAAACTTAGTGGACGATGAGGGATAAAGACCCAAACCGGATTGGACTACCAGGGACACAATCTCAAACCAGATCGGACAATGAGGGACCCAGACCAAAAACAGATCGGACGATAGGAGACACAGACCAAATCCCGATTGGATGACGTGGGACCAAGAACCAAACAACATTGGACGACAGGGGACCCAGACTCAAACTCTGCCAGAGGCTAGGCCACGAGAGACACAGAACTAAACCAGACAGGATGATGGGGGGACCCAGACACAAAGCATATCAGATGATGGAGGTCCCACACCCGAGCCATGCTGAATGACGATCGACCCAGACTCAAACCTGGCTAGACAACAAGGGACACAGACCCAAACCAACTCGACGACAAACGGACACACACACAAACTAGTCCAGCCAACGGGGGACCTAGACCCAAACTGGATTGGATGACAGTGGACCCAGACCAAAACCAGACCAGACAACAAAATGTGAATCAAAACACTACAGTATATAAATAAAGAAATACCTTAAAAACCTGCTCGTTTTTCAGACTTATGTCTCAAGTCTACTATCCCCTATGTCTTGCTCTTCAAACAAATCCTGTGTCCTGGATCTTTCCTCCCAATGCCCATCCAAACTGGAACCTGCCACGAAAAACAACTGAATGCCACCTGCCCACAGTACCTTTCACACCAAGCTTGTAAAAAATCAGTCACAAAGTGGTGAATCACATGTTTTTAAAAACTAAGCAGAATAACAAAGTTTGATTTGCATGTTTTCTGCAGAATAGTTTGGGGCTGGAGGAAGTTTGTACACCCCCACTCCTCCTCTCTCTCTCAGTTTTTGCTTCTGCGCTCTCCTTCTCCAGACTAAGTTTCCTTGCCTGAAATTCATAAGTGGTTTTCTTAAAATCCCTCGTTATGTTTAGCACTTTAGCTGAAGATATGTGGTAAAAATGATGCACCCTGTCATGCAAAATCAGAAGGGAATGAGAGCCCCAACAGCTCAAGCTTTCTAAGACAGAAGGGGTAGGGATAACCCACATAGGGGGCTTTTCTCTCCCACATCCATTTCAAAGTGCTTCCCAGAGAAGGCTAAGCTTTTCACTCCTTGTAGCAGAAAGGGCACAGAGATGCAGTGTCCTGGGTTTGCTTATTTCTCTCAGGGCCAAAAGCTCAAACTCATGATTCTGATATTCTACAAGTCTGATCCTTTACTCTGAACACAGACAAGATGACAACCCAAGCTAGATTCCCTGGAACAAGCAGCAGAGAACAGGGGCAAGACAGGGAAGTGAGGGTGAAGGGGGAAGAAACTTTTTCCAAATCCAAACTTTTCTGTCAAAACACACACATTAAATTCACATATCCAGCTTAGGTTTTCAATCCATGACAGGCAGTTGCTGCCCAGACACTCAGGCAGCCAGGCTCAGACCCTGTGTCTCCACAGTGCCAGGCCATGTCTTGGATAGTTGGGGGAACTTAGCATGGGCAGAGTGGGGATCAGAGGGACTTGAGGGGTCAGAGTGTCAGTGAGCGGTCACTGTGGGGGGCGTTTGTTGCATGAAGTCAGTGATGGAGTCAGTAGGGGATCACTGCAGGGGGTTGGTCAGTGGGAAGCATCACTGCAGGGGGTTTCTGAGGGAGGACAGTGGTGCGCATCACTGCAGGGGTCACTCACGGCCTCTCAGCCCAAGCCAGATCCCCCATCGTGGATTCCACAAGCAGCAACAGGCCAACATAAGAGGTCGGGGAGGGGAAACCTGGGCATCAGGGTGTAGAAGGGAGCAGAGTGGAGGATTAGGGTCCATTGCCACACCCTGCCTCACCCACCCAGCCACCAACAGTGAGGCACAGCATCTAGAAAGCACCATGAGAGTGAGGAATGTGGGTGGAGGGGCTGTGGACATGAGTGAAGGTCTGTGGACTTGTGTGAGACTGTGACCGAGTGTAGAGTACACACGGGCACATGTGGACACCAATGGAAGCAGGTAGAGACATGGGGACATCTTTGCACACAACGTGTGGTGGTGTGTGCAGGCACATGAGAGTTTGTGTGGATATGTCTATGGACATGAGCAGGTACATGTGGAGTCTGGTTTGTGACAGGGATGTCTGATTTAAAGTTCACACTGCAAATAAGTTTGAACACTAAAAGGGAGCTTTTGCACCCTGAGCAGGACTCTGTGGAGCCAAAAATGCAGTTCTGGAAGCAAAAGCCAACACCTCCACAGCCTGAGCAGTGAGTAATTTGACCCAAAACAGGTATTTCTTGATCAATAATAATAATTTCTTAAATATGAACGAGCAAACAGCGCTTTAGGGTTAAAGGGTAGCGCTGGGTGCAAGGAGGAGGAGTTCAAAAGCTTCGCTCCTGCACTCCAACACACACACACACACAGAGAAAACGGCTCAAGCCCTCCCCTTTTATAGCCCATGTATGGTCCGTCATTGGTCGGTTTAAAAAGAGCACGGACTCCTCGCTGTTACTAGGCGTCCTCTTTGAAAGGAAGCCAGCACGTGATTGGACAGTTTTTTAAGGAACACGGGCTTCTTGCCACTTCTTGCCGTTGCCAGGGTCCTCTCTGTTATAGTGTGGGGTCCTTGCTTTCCGTAGGTATCTCAGAAGATGCCTTTCAAGAATGGCGTGGGGTCCTTGCTCTCCGTAGGTGTTCTAGAAGATGCCTTTAAAATACCGAACTACATACCCCAACCAAGGCAAAGAAAACTCAAATAATAAACACAACAACACTCCCAAAAAAATACACAAGATAAATGACAGGAACTATTTACGTATTAACATGAATCACTTACATACATATAACACTCTTACAGCTCAAGGGCTCATTTTGTGGCCCATGTGTTAAGTAAATCAGGCAGACTAACCACAGGAGAGAGGAGCTCTGAGAAATCCAAACCTAAGTGATTCTCAGTCTGTTGTTGGCATCCAGGCCATTGACTGTCAGACAAAACCCCAACCGCTCACAGGTCTTGTGGCAGCAAAGCAACACAGCTCTAAACTGCTGCTTGACCGACAGCTCCGGTCTTGGTCCAGGGCTTCCAGCCAGCCCTAAACACACTGTCCCACATTTCAGCAGGCCTGAGCTGCTGGCCTGCAACTGACCCAGTGGCACAGCCCCAAACACGATGGGCACAGGGCAACCTGCATTTGAGTGACAGGGGTTTCAATTAGCTTCCAGCTGAGCATCAGATGCTTCTTACAAGAGATCTCTGGGAGTAAGCACCTGTGTGAAGAAACTCCCTGCTGCCAGCTGAAGCCATGGATGTGACCTGCTGCTGTAGAAGTGGTCTCATCCACCTGGCCAGGACAGCAAAGCACTGGAACAAACCAAGTGAACAGACAGCAGTATGTGAAACCTTTCTGTAGAATTCAAGGCTGCTTTCCTGTTTCTATCAGTCATTGGCCACTCCAGCACTGGCCACACAGGAGGAAAAGCCCAGCCTGGCCCTGTCCCTTGGACCAGGTTACCACACCCCATGCCTGTGGCAGGCCCCACCCCCCCACGCACGCACACAAACCCCCCAACCCCTTTGCTGGTCCTTACAGTGGCCGATGGTTGCGTTTGGGGGCTCCACAGGTGAAGGGGCACAGCACCTCTTGTCTGTGGAGAGCCACAGGATAAGGGTCAGGGGCTGCCAGAGCTGGGACACAGTAGGCTGGGGTGTGGGGGGTGTGTGACTGGGCTCTAGGAATCAGAGCCAGAACTGCAGGGCTGGGAGCTGTGGGGGAGCTGTTGGAGTCAGGGCAGGGCTGGGTCTGGGGTCCAAGAGGCTGTTGGTCTGGGGCCTGGGAGTCAGGGCTGGGGCTGAAGGTCAAGGGGCTCTTGATCCAGAAGCTTGGGGGTGAGATCCAGGGCCTGGGGCCAAAGCTGAGGGGTTCTTGCACTGGGGTCCAGAGGGCTCTGTGCTGGGCAGCTATTGGATTGGGAGTGGGTGTCGGGGTGTCCGTTGGCCAAGGATTCATTGGAGCAGGTTGTACTGGCCAGAGACCTCTTGGGCTGGGGGACCATTCGTTTGGGGGCTGAGGGTTGGTTGGTCAGGAGTCCATAGTTCAGTGACTGTTGGCCAGGGATCCATTGGCTGGGGGGCTATATCTTTGGTGGTGGAGGTCATTGCTCTATTGCTCAGGTGTCAATCAGTCATGAGGAATAAATCAAAACACACTTAGTGCTGAGTGTGCTGGTGAATATGGTGCTCACGCTTCTTTTTGCAACGTGTTTCTAGCTTTGCCTTTCAGCGCAGCCTTGGCTCTGGATTTTGTCACACAAGTAAGTGTTAAAACTGGTGCTGAAACACTTTCCATTTCGACGGGCAAAAAGAAGGTGCCGTTCGCGTCTGTGCTTGGAAGAGTGCTCTGGTCTGGAAATCTCTGAGCCCGGGAACTGTCCTCTTAGTCCTCCGAATGGACACGGATAATGGATAACGGGTGGCGTGATGATCATAATTCAGCCGCTTGCCGTGCCCACCCCATTACACATGTTGAAAGAGGGGTCATCTTGAAAGCCAATGAGTCTTTGGCAAAGGACTGAATGTCAGCCACTGTCTCTGACCTTGAGGGCTGAGGGGTTTGTTTGCTTTCTTTCACCACGTCCAGCATTTCCATTTGTTGTCTTGGGTTTTTTTTCCAGGACAAAAGCAAACAATTTTCAGAATCAACTCTGACAAAGACATTGTGTTTGTTTCCCATTCTCAGTTGACAGTAAGAACTGTGAGGGGGGGTTGGTGCCACATGCGACGAGTGGGGCAGCCAGAGCTGTACCCAAACTACTGTATCTCGGCGCAGAGGCAGAAGAAACGCCAGTGCATAGAAATCATCAAGTGTGTTCTTCCTCTCCCAAGATTTCTCAGAGCTCTACCCCAGTCTCTGTGTCTCAGAGGGTTATGGCTCCCAGGAGTGGAGCCTTGTTGGCGTAGGAGCTCCTGCTGGATCTCAGCAGGCCAGGCCTCTGTGTAACTGCAGGGGATTAAAATCCCATGGCAATGTAAGAAGTGCTGCTGGTCACCAGCTCTGCAGGAGTGAGTGTTTTGGTGGAAAATCACTCTCTGTGTGCTTCTTTTGGGGTTGAGATTAGGGGGCACTTTTTAATCAGTGCCTTCATCTATTCAGTCTTTGAGGCTAAGTTTTCAGTTTTCTGAAGAAGCTGGGAAAGCCATCTGTCATACTGTCCTAAAACTGATCTCAGACCAACAGGACAAAGCTCTTCCATTTCCCCATAAGAATATGCCCATACTTACTGGATGTGCGATTAATAAAAGTCAGTTTTTCTACAGCCTCATCTGTCTGCTGACTCATGTCTGCAGCAAACTGCCTACACCTATTGAGGCCCTGCCTCACAACACAAACTTGCTGCCTTAGATCTCCTTACAGTGCTCGAAAACAGACCCTCAAGGTGGCTTAGCCTTCAGCAGCCTTAGTACAAAGGCAGGCTTTGAGAGCTGACACAGCCAGTTCTGCTCAGAAGAGACACATTGCTGGGTGGGTGCAATGCTGTCTGTTTGCGCCCTGCATTGGTGTTCTCAGAGCTAAGAAGCAGGTGTATCACAGGTTCCTTTGTTCTTCACTATCTCAGCACAGTTGCCATGACATTTGCATTGCAGTGCAATGCATTTTGATCTTTTTTGGGCAGATTTCTAGAGAAACTGAGTGTGCAGGATTGCATAAGCACAGTTATTCCTGTTTGAAACAGAACTACTTTCGCTAGACAGCATGTATGTGACAGAACTTCAAGCTTTAAATTATTTCAGTTGTTAATTTATCTCATTTGTGATGCACATATTCAGAAAGCTTCCCTGTGTAGCTGAGTTTATTTCCTTGTGTTTTAGAACACCTGAAGCATCTGAACGACCTGTTGGAGAACAGTGTAGGAGAAAGGGACCTGGGGGTCCTGCTGGACGGCAGGATGGCCAGGTGCCAGCAATGGGCCTTTGTGGCAAAGAAGGCCAATGGCATCCTGGGGTGGATCAGAAGGGAGGTGATTAGCAGATGGAGACAGATTCTCCTCCTCCTCTACTCTGCCCTGGGGAGACCACATCTGGAATCTTGTGTCCAGTTCTGGGCCCCTCAGCTCAAGAAGGACACAACTGCTGGAGAGAGTCCAGTGCAGAGCAGCAAAGATGATGAAGGAAGTGGAGCATTTCCCTGATGAGGAAAGGCTGAGTGAGCTAAGTCTCTTTAGTTTGGAGAAACGGATACTGAGGGGTGACCACATTACTGTTTATAAGTATGTGAAGGGTGGGTGTCAGGAGGATGAAGCCAGGCTCTGCTCAGTGTCATCTAATGATAGGACAAGGGGCACTGGGTGTGAGCTGGAACAGAAGAGGTTCCACATCAATCTGAGAAGGACCTTCTTCCTGGTGAGGGTGATGGAGCACTGGAAGGGGCTGCCCAGGGGGGTTTGTGGAGTCTCCTTCTCTGGAGACATTTAAAACCCACCTGGACATCTTCCTGTGCAATTTGGTCTAGGAGATCTGGTTGTGGCAGGAGGATTGGACTGGATGATCTTTTGAAGTCCCTTCCAATCCCTAACTTTCTGTGATTCTGTGATCTGCTATATTTAATTAAATGAAAGGAACAGGTTAGCAGCTCCTCCATGTGCCATATTTCTCTAACACCCTGCTTTAAAGCTAAAGCATAACTGCATGTGCCAAATAGAAGACCTTTTATGACTGAGTACTGCATTGTAAACTCTGTAAAACTTTTCTTAAAACAAAGCAGGAGAAAGAAAATCTTCAGAATGCTACAGGTTTCAGGCTTTCTAGAAAATGATTTATCTCCTGAAGCTGCAGGCATAGAAAAAAGCCCCTTTTCACCAAAAGATTCAGACGTCAGTACAGCCAACCCTGCGTCACATTTCCTCCACTGTAAAGGTTGTGATACGGAAGCTAGAATCAACAGAAAGTCAAACTGCAAATTAGATTACATAGCTGAAAATAATTAAGGAATAATGACAGAGGAACAGGGTCTTTCCTGGGGCTTAGTGGTAGGAGCTGATGTCTTTAAGGTTACTTTCAGCTAAACATCAGGAAGAAAAGTGCCACAGTGTATTTTTTCCCTGGCTCTTGCTTGTACAAAGGGCAATGTCACTCTGTTGCTGCTCCAAGAGAATGAATGTGCACAGCACTAGTCAATCAGATTTACTTATTTGCCACCAGATGAAGTCTGGGGCACTGAAGGTCCCTATCTCTGGCAATATAATTGGAGACGAGACAACAAAAAGATGACTGCCTCGGCCAGTTGCTTATCAGAGCATCACAGAATCATAGAATCATCATGGCTGGAAAGGACCTCCAAGGTCATCAAGTCCAACCTTTATCCTAGTGTCTAACTGCTAGACCATCTCCCTAAGCGCCGCGTCCACTCATTCCTTAAACATCTCCAGGGATGGTGACACCACCACCTCCCTGGGCAATCCATTCCAGTACCTAACCACCCTCTCAGTAAAGAATTTCTTTCTAATATCCAATCTCAACCTCTCCTGACGCAACTTGAGGCTACTTGCCCTCATCCTATCATCACTAATTGGAGAGAAGAGACCAACACCAGCCTTGCTACGACCTCCTTTTAGGTAGTTGTAGAGGGCAATATGGTGTCCTCTCAGTCTTCTCTTCTCCAGACTAAACAATCCCAGCTCCTTCAGCCTCTCCTCATAGGGCATGCCCTCCAGCCCCTTCACCAGCTTGGTTGCCCTTCTCTGGACTCACTCCAGCACCTCAATGTCCCTCTTGTACTGTAGTGACCACAACTGGACACAGTACTCGAGGTGCAGTCTCACAAGTGCTGAGTACAGGGGCACAATCACGTTCCTGCTCCTACTGGTCATGCCGTTTCTGATACAGGCCAGGATGCCATTGGCCTTCTTGGCCACCTGGGCACACTGCTGACTCATGTTCAGCCGGCTATCAATCAACATCCCCAGGTCCTTCTCCACCAGGCAGCTCTCCAGCCACTCTTCTCCAAGCTTGGTTGCTGGGGGTTGTTGTGACCAAAGTGCATGACCCGGCACTTGGCCTTGTTAAACCTCAAACAATTGAGCTCAGCCCATCGTTCCAGCCTATCCAGATCATACTGCAGAGCCTCCCTACCCTCCAGTAGATCGACACTCGTGCTTAATTTTGTGTCATCGGCAAATTTACTGAGGGTGTATTCGATCCCTTCATCCAGATCATTGATAAAGATATTAAACAAGACCGGTCCCAAAACTGAGCCCTGAGGGACACCGCTTGTGACAGGTCGCCAACTGGATTTCACGCCGCTCACCACCACACTCCGGGCTCGGCCGTCTTTCCAGTTTCTAACCCAGCAAACAGTCCTCCTGTCTATGCCATGAGCCACCAGCTTCTCCAGCAGAATGCTGTGGGAAACGGTGTCAAATGCCTTGCTGAAGTCCAGGTAGGACTGTGGGGGCAGAGGGATAGAGGGATTTGTGGAGACATGGGATTCTGTGGAATCTTTGTTGTAAGAGCAAGGACAGTTGGAACATTTTAACATGTGAATCCATGTTGACAGTCAGCTTAATTATGGCGATTAGCACAAGTAGTGGTCTGTAGAGTCCATTTGGTATATCGCCAAAATTGATGCCCGAATGCAGGGACCTTCTCGCCTCTGATTTCCTGCAAAAAGGAGGTCAGTAAAGGAGGCTGGAATGAGAAGATGAAGCCAGGAGAATAGTGGGAAGCCGACTGAAAGATTCGCTGCCCTAGCGAGTGCAGTCTACAGGAACTGCATAGAAGTGGGGGAAGGACAGCTGTCCAGAGTCAAAGAAGCCGCATCGGAATCCCTGCCCTGGCCAGGTAGGGCAGTCAGGAGGAGTAGGGGAAACTCCCCAAACATATAATCTCTGAGAGAGGAATTAAATATAAGGAGTAGTCTCTAAGACATTTGTTAAAATGGTCTAGGACAGGAATTTAATAACAGATGTGGGACATCTATTTCTGCTGAAAGCAACTGGACAGTCCCTATGGGACGACATCTCCTTAGGGAATTAGGAGGTGTGTGACTTTGCTGCCCTCTGGCATCTGATTAAGGAAATGCTCAGAGAGATGAGGGGTTTCAGTGTAGCAGCAGCTTCAGTGTTTTCTGCTGTCATTGCTCCTGAAGTTAACTCCCTGTCCCTTTCTGGACCTGAAACATGGACAGAAAAGTCCTTTCAAGCAGTATGTTACCCAAGATATTAAATTTCACCTCATCTGAAAATACTCCTGCTCTTTAGTTGCTCTTTAACATGCAGAGAATATCAACTCGCTAAAGCTTGCAGTGTTGTAGTATTTGTCCTCTTTAATTATCCACTCAGACACCCAAGAGGCCGAAACTCGGTTTTCCCCCTTGTAAACTGCCCGTAAAAGTCATTTTCAGGATGCAGTTTTTAATGGGATGGTGATCCGTGGCACAAGGCCTAGTTGAAGGCCAGTGTGTCCCAGGGGCAAAGATGGGGTCTAGTCCTGTCCAACATATGAAAACCAAACATCTGTGGCATTGAACTGAAACAAACAACGAAGTCATTAAGAAAGATGCCAGAGCATATTTCTGAAGGAATCTGAACTTACAGAACCTGCGTGGAATCTTCTGTCACTCAGGCATCCCACAGGAGATCCCAGCAAGGCACAGGAGGAGCATCTCCAGAGCTTTGTGGTCCTTCTCATTCTGCTCAGACACAGGAAGCTACAATGTTTCTGCCTGGGTGTTGTAGTTTGAAAATTGCTAGCGTTTTCAAATGTACAGCAGTTCTGCTTTCATGAGGAAGAAAAGAAAAAGGAGTTGTTTTGTTTTGGAGGACCCCTCCCCCACAGGGGACTTGTCATGGGGGAAGGTGTCACAGGTCCTGGACCTGCTCCGGATGTCCGTGTTGGGTTAGCCTATGAAAAAGCAGAGCGGGCGGTTTGTTTTTAGAAAGTCGGGAAATCAGAAAGAAGGAAGTGAGTAGAAGGAAGAGAAGAGGGAGGAAGTATGTAGCCCGCTCGTGTGTGCTGCAGGCTCTCTTGGGCTGCGGCCTCTCAGCCGAGCGCCCCCGCCCCCCCCGCCCTGTCCGTTCTTGGGACGGTGGCGGGGAGGGGGAAGGGCACAGAATGCGGCTCAGCCGCAGTTTTTCAGCGACGCCGCCGCTACTACGGGAAGAGCAGATGCACCGTGTTCACGTAGCCCCATGCCCCCCGCCGGACTGCCAGCTGTGACTCGCCTCGGCCTCC